>LOEQ01000032.1:685969-704318 GCA_001685075.1 Bramus lutescens | reverse complement strand
CACCTGACGCTTGGGTGGGGCTGCATTTCTCTTTTCATTTTCTTTCTGAAAATCGACTTTTTTCCTGCAAAAGATTGATTACAGTTTCCCCTCCCTCGACTCCTAGTTTCTCCCCACCTCCCCTCCTATCTGGGTCTGCACCCTTTCTGTCTCTCCTTAGAAAACACACAGACTTCTAAGGAATAATGATACAATACAATAAGATAAAAACAAAACAGAAAAATCAGAATATGACAAAACAGAAACGAGAAAAAGAACCAAAGAAAAAGCACAAGAAACATATAGTCTCACACACACACGTTTCATACATGTAGAAATTCTATAAAAACACAAACCTAGAAGTTATATATGTAAAGGGCCTGTAAGGTAGAACAGAAAAATAGTGCCCTGACTTGACATCATGAGACAAAGAACCCCCAGTGATATTGTGCTGGTGGTTGAGTTCACTTTGGGTTGGCCACCTACTGCTGGGCGCGGGGTCTGTCCTTAAGACTGGTTTGTCCCCACAGTGAGACATCCTTAGAGAAAATTAACTTTTCATTTGCAAGTAGTTATCAATTGAAGATAGCTTCTAGGTGTAGGGATGGGGGTGTGTGTGTACTCCTTTCAGCTCTAGGACCCCATCTGATGCAGACTACGGCAGGCCCTGCACACGCAGCTACTATCTCTGAGTTCATAGGTGTGCCAGCCCTGTTGGGTCTAGAAGGCCTTGATCCTTGGCGTTGTCCACCTCCTCTGGCTCTTAGACTTATCCTACCTCTTCTGTAATTCCCTGAGCCCTCGGGGAAAAGATTTGCTGGAGACGTCTCATTTAGGGCTGAGTACTTGCAGGTCTCTCAATCTTTGCCTATCTTCTGGCTGGGAATCTCTGTATTTGTTCGTATCTGCTGCAAAAGAAAAGCTGCTCTGATGATAGCTGAGCAAGGCACTAGAGTATGGCAGGTGGATGGGCATAGCAGAATGTCATTAGGAATAATTTTATTGCTACCTCCCTTTAGTAGATCTGCATACTGTTTGGTTTTCCCTAGGCTTGTCTAATCTCTGGTTCTTGGCTACACAAACAGCATTGGGTATGGGTTCCCTCTCATGGAGTGGGCCTTAAATCAGATATTGGTTGGTGACTCCCATAAACTTTGTGATACTATTGCACCAGCAGATCTTGTAGGCGGGTCATTCTTGTGGATTGAAGGGTTTGTAGCTGGGTTGGCATTTACCTTTCTCCTTTGGTAGCATGCAGAATGCCTCCCAGTACCATAAAAGTTCATAGGGATGAAGGCTTTAGGTAGGCGACGCCAGTTTGATGTCCCCATTTTCAATGAGTTGTACAGATGTTGTCTTCAGCAAGGGGGCCTTGCTGTCAGTTTGTGGAGAGCACCAATAGCCTCGGCAATAGTCTGGGTTGGTTGGGGCTTCCATGGAGTTCTTTTGGCCAACAATTTGACTAGATATAAACTATTTCCAATATTGGAAGCTTCACCTGGTGATGGGAGATGTCCAGTTGAGGCTCTGTCTCCCATTTTTGGCAATGTCACTTAAATCACCTTCACACATGTAGACATTATAGGAAGCTTCTGCAGTATTAGCTTTCCATACAATTCCTCAAACGGCCATGAGTTTTAGTTGTCCTCCTCGCACTCCTTCCCTCACTCCCCTCTTTCACCTCCTCCCAGTTTTTATCGCCCTCATCCATCTATAACCGCCTATTCCATTTTCCCTTCTTAGGGGAGACCCCGTCCCTCACCTCAGCTCCCTTACTCTCTACCTAATGTCTGAGGTCATACAGATTGTAGCTTGCTTATCAATGACCCAGTCGCTAACAGAATTATTTAACATCGCCATCATCAAAGGTTTGGTGGCCCTTCAGCTCTTTGTTCATAATTGAACACAAACTGCTGGGAGGTGAAATGGAAGCCCTGTACACACACCCAAGAGACACAACTCTCGAACTGGCTGTGTTCAGTGATTAGTACGCAGTTAGCTGGGATACGAAGAGGCCTCCAAGTGTCTTCTGTGGAGCTCACCCTCTGGAACCATCTTGCTTATCCAGGTTAGATGCCTTACTGTTCTTGTTCAGAGGAAAACAGCTACAAGGAAATGGCGTTCAGGGTGTTCAGATTCATAAGTCTCATTATCTGAGCATTGCAAACACAGGCCTCTTCAGCCAGCCCTACACTGTGCAAAGTCATAATTAAAATGACAACCTCACATAACGGCAGGTGTGAAGAATCTGTTTTGTACTGTGTATCCCATTTCGTCACTCCAAAACACTTTGGCGGATGCTTTAATTCTCTGTTTTGCAGGAGAGGCAAAATAGGCCTGAATTAACCAGTCTGAATTCATACAGCTACTGAGTGGTGAAGACAGCCTCTAAGGGCTGAGACGGTCCAGTGGTTAAGACACATTGCTACTCCTCCAGAGAACTCAAGTTAGATCTCCTAAACCCATATATGGTGGTTCACAACTATCTGTACCTCCAGCTACAGGAGATTGGGCTCCTTTGGCTTAGCAGGTGCTTGCACTCATGCATACTTACAGACACATTCATAGTTAAAAAATGAAATAATCTTTTTAAAAGGGCAGAATTTGAATTCAGTCCCTTTGAAAGTTGCCTTCAGGGCTTCCACAGTCTGTCTCTTTGAGAGGACGGTGATACAGGCTGATGTGAGGGCAGCATTATTCTGACAGTGTCAGAGTTTGTGTCCCCGAGGAAGGAATTTCACGTGTTTTTCTCTCCAGTGTTATCCCCCATGGCTCACCACACTGCAGGACAGTACATCTGCACGAAAGAGCGAATCTCCACTATGTTCTTCTGGAAATGGCACTGATGGGAGTATGGTCAATCTTAGGTATGAACTTTTGATATATGTAGAAATGATGTGGGAGTCCCCTTGGTGTGCTGTGATTACAATAAATGAATAAAGAAACTGCCTTGGCCTGTTGATAGGGCAGAACTTAGGTGGGGAAGACAGAGCTGAATGCTGGGAGGAAGAAGGGCAGAGTCAGTAGACGCCATGGACCTGCCACCACCAGATATAGAGATGCTGAAACTTTGCTGGTAGGCCATGACCTCGTGGTGATATACAGATTGCTAGAAATGGGTTAAACTAAGATAGATGTAAGAGTTAGCCAATAAGAAGCTAGAGCTAATGGGCCAAGCAGTGATTAATACAGTTTCTGTGTGATTATTTCAGGTGTAAGCTAGCCGGGCGGCCAGGAAGAATAAGCAGCTCACCCTCCCTGGAACATGGAAAGAGCAGGCAATCTTAAATGATGACTTACCTCCATCAGACTGGCTTGTGGGTATATCTGTAGGACAATGGCTTGATATTTGTCCTACAGATATACCCATCAATTGACAACTGATGATTGATGCAGAAGAGCCCAGCCCACTGTGGGCAGTGCCAGCCCTGAGCGGTGACTTTGTCTGAGCATGAGCAAGAGAAGCAAGGCAGTAAGCAGCATTCCTCGTAGGCTCTGTATGCTTTAGTTTCTGCCACCGGGTTTCCTACTTGAGCTCTGACCCTGGCTTCTCCCCACTATGGACTCTAAATTGTAAAACGAGAGAACAGCTTTCCTCCCCAAGTTAGTTTTGGGCAGTGTTTTGTCACGGCAGCGGAAAGTGAAGCAGGACACTAGCTAAAGGAGGGCACACCTTGTGGTCTTCCCTCAGTTGTGAACCCACCTCTGGTGTGAGGAAAGGACGAGTAGTACAGGCACGTTCCTGTAGACATGCTCCGGCTCTGTTCACAACTGGCTGCTTCCGGCTTTGTTCAAAGGCTGTTTCCGTGAGCTGGGAGTCGGCTAGTTGAGTTTTTCTCAATATTGTGGGTTATGAATGGACATTCCTAGCAATATCACTTATCTGAAGTTCAGCATCTACTCCCAGCTCCCATTCCCCAATACAAACAAATCTTTCAATTGTTCTGTTTGAACGGCCAAGCCATTCTTTTCTTGACAGAAAGGCAGCAACTCGCCAGTGACTAAAGCTTGGGTTTCCTGAAATGGCCCAGAGATACCGCGAGTATAATAAATGCCTTCTAAAAAGATGATTTAGGTCTTATTTCAAGGACTTGTTATGGTCTTGAGAATGGTGTGGTAGGGAGCTAAGCTCCATTGCTGTCATACCTAGTATTTATTGTCTATTGCAGAAAAATGTTGCTTTTTTTGCATTGTTTGCTGCTGTTCTTAATGATTGGCTAAGGAAAAACTTAATATTCTGCTTGCTACTGCGTGGCTACAATATTAGCTTGTTTTCATTCTGCCCCCCCCGTCTCTCTCTCCATTTTTTTCTTCCAGTTTTTTTTTTGTTTCATGTAGACCAGGATATCCTTCAAACTCACTATGTGGTTGAAGATGATCTTCAACTTTTGAGCTGAAGCACTGGGGTTACATGTATGTAACCCCAAATCTAGTTTGTGTAGTGCTAGGCACCGTAGACTTTGTAGTCAGATCTTTTTTCCCTGCTGCTAGCCCCAAATAATGACATGGACACTTATTTGTGAAAGCTTGGTCTTAGCTTAGGGTTGTTTCCAACTAGTTCTTACAACTTAAATTAACCCAAATTTTAAAATCTACCTTCTTTCATGTGGTTCGTTACCTTATCTCCGTACCATGCATTCTGCTTCCCCTGTGTCTCAATAGCAAATCTTCTTCCCAGAGTCCTTTCTCTGTCCTGAAGTCCCTCCTAGTCTCTCCTGCCTAGCTATTGGCCATTCAACTCTATTACACCAATCACTGCAATCCATCTTTACAGTGTACAAATATCCCACAACAGAACTTATTGCCCTGATATGGAAGGGCCTAGCCCACTGCCAGCCTTGAGAAGTCACCTTGACCCAGCTTGAACATGCATGCCTGGCAAGTACTCTAATTTAGCTGCACCCCAGCCTTTCTTTTTCTCATCCTAGAAAGCAATTCATTGGAAGTAAAACAGAGCATGATTTCTTAAATCAGCAGTTGTCAGATTTTCTTGGTGTGAGGGCTGTGGTATATTTACTGACAAAGTGCTTCTCCAGCATGTACGAGGCCCTGGGTTTAGACCTGATAACTCTAAAAATTGCTTGGTTAGAGATTCCCATCCCATCTGTGTTTAGCCAAACAGGGATGTTTATGGAAGACCACAAGATGACTGAAGGCAGGAACTGGAAGTCAGGACCTTCAGACCTTTCTTCCTCCTACTGTTTTCTCCCTCTTTCCCCAGACACCATCTATGATCCAAGGTCCATGGATACAGTGGTTAGCTGGTCAGATGGGTGCTGTGGGATAATGCTTGTGCATTTTGTAAATATTTATCATTTGTATTGGTTTAATAAAACACAGTAGCCATTCAGGAAGTCTAAGCAGAGTGACCAGACAAGGAGAATTCTGGGAAGAGGAAAGCAGAGATGCAGTCACAAGCCAGACACAAAGATGAGAATGCCTCACAGAGGAAGAGGAGAATGAGAGAACCAATCCACGCAGCTAAGCATAGACAAGAATGAAAGGATTATGGGTTAATTTGAGTTGTAAGAGCTAGTTAATAAGCCTGAGCTAATAGGCCAAGCAGTTTATAATTAATATATAAGTTTCTGTGTGTTTCTTTGGGACTGAACAACTGTGGGACCAGGTGGGACAGAAACTTTCATCTACAGAAGAGCAACTTCCTGTTGGGGTGATTTATATTCTCATAGAAGGAAATAAAAAACGAAGTCAAAGTCAAAGTTAAGATGCTCTTTAATTAATCAACTGTTTTGAAGCAGGCAGGGCCTCCCTATGTAGCCCAGGGCTGTCCTTGAACTCATGAATCTCCTGCTTCAGTCTCCTGAGTACTAGCATTACAGGTGTGTAACACTATACTTAGTTAAAATATTCTTACAGGAATATTATTGTAGGTCACAGGATTTGTAGCTGGGTGAACAATGATGATTGTTTTTTTTCTCATCTGTTGGCATGCAAAGGACCTTTGAGCACCATGAACTCTCATCTAGTAGGGGTGAAGTGGGAAACCAGATTTTCCATCTTCAGTGGCATAAGTAAGTTGGCCTTTCCATGAGGTTATGGAGAATAACCAAGAACCTTGGCAATAGCCTGGTGCAATTGTGGCACAGATATTATGGGATTAACTAATCACCACCATCATGATTATTATTATTGTTGGATTTAAGACCAACTCCATGAAATAGAACCTATATCTGACACAGCTAAAGTGGCCAAGAACCTGAGACTATATAGTGGGCGCTAGTGGCAAACCTACATTTGTTCTGCTAAATGAACAGAGCAATAAAAAAATAATGACGTATCTCTGTAACCATATATCTTTACATCACTCAGCCCTCACCAGAGAAGTTGCTTCTTGCAGTAAATGGTAGATTAACACAGAGACCCACAGCTAGACAAGATGAAGAGAGAGAGATTTTTGGAGCGCTCAGCTTGTAATGGGAAGCCTGTATTACAGCCCTCCCTCAAGGCTCAGGGAGCTGTGTGGAACAGAGAAGGCTGAAAAAACTGTAAGCGTCGGAAGTGGTGGATGATGGAACAAAAACAACCCAGCACCATCCAGACACAGACTGTGCCAGCCTACCTGAAACCCCAATGCTGAGAATGGGAAGGGAAGACAAAGTCCCATCCCTAGCCCAGAAGCTACTTGTAACTGATACCTGTTGAAAGAGGGAAGATCAGTTTTCTCCAATCACTGGGTGTATCCACCATACTCCATGGCAGGCTCTAGTGCCCAGGTATAGTTGCACGACACCAAAAGGACTCCAGGAATTTGTTGTTGTTGTTTTGCATTTTTGTTTTAACATTTTTGGTTACTGGCTTTTCTTTTAGTTTCTTTTTGACTTTTTGGTTTCTTTTATTTTGAGAGAGATAAAAAAAACCATGAAGCTGTATGGGTAGAAAGGTGGGGGAGGATCTGGAAGGTGTTGGGGAAGGGAAAGAACATGTTAGAAATATATGACAAATTTTTAAATAAAAATATTGATTAGGAAAATAAGATTCTTATGAATTGAGTAGCTGATTTTGTTGCCTGCTTTCCTTTTGTGGTGCTGAAAGTCCAATCCATGGTCCCACATAAATATGGTACTGGCGCTTTGCCTCCAACCCTACAGCCCCACTTCTGGAAATGAATGAGGTGTTATCAATAGTCACACTTGACAATAAGTATTGGAACTATTTGGGGCAACCAGAAATTTCACAGGCCCAGGACCAGCAGATAATTGGAATAGGGTAATGTGGCAAGGGCTGGGTGGCTACTTGAGGCAGGTGGTAAGAGATCCCTCCACATAAGCTGAGACCTGAACGAAGAGAAGGAGCTAGCCACAGGAAGTTGATGGAAATGATCCTTCCGGACAGAGAACATCTAGAACGAGGGCTTCCAGCAAAGACAGGCTGTGGAAGCATTTGACGAGCAGTGTGGATGGTGTGTAGTAGAGAGACCGGTTGGGCATGGGACCAGAGATGCAGGCAGGGGCTATTTTGAGGTCAATGAGTTCAGCTTTATTCAAAGCAGGATTGGAAGTCACTGGATGGGTTTTCAGCAAGCAAGTCGCTTGTCTAGCTTTGATTTTTGTTTTAAGGGGGATCTCTCTGCAGTGCAGTGTGCTTCTTATAGTTTAAAAGGTTATTTACTCTTTTCTTTGATATGGTTCATTTAAATTTTTCTCTTTAAAATACAAAATATTCTGATAATAATAAATCATGGGTGTAGATCAAAGGATAGGATATTTGAGATTTGCCACAAACCTAGAGATAAGGATGAAATGATTTGTTGTAGCTGGACATTTACTAATGATGGGTAAGTGGGAGTTTCATTTATTATTATTTTGGCCCTATGTCTGTTTGAATTCTTTTCTTCCCCAGACAGGCTGTTTGAAAATTTTAAACAAAGTAGAGAAAGCTATACCTGGACTTGGCTACAGCCATGTGGAGATGGCATTGTGGAAGGGCAACGAGCAGACTTGCTGTGCCGAGGAGTTGACTGGTGCTGTGGAGGGGGAGTGGGGGGGTCACGTTGGTGTAGAACAGAGAGTGGAAGGCAATGGGGCTCAGGGTACATTTTGTAGTGGAAGCCGTTAGCACACACTGCTGCATGAGTGGGGTGAGGAGACAGGAGGAGCCAATGGTAACTCTTCAACTTTTAGCCTCAAAAATCGGTCGTTCTGAGATGTTGCTAACTACTGGACATGGCGGTGCAAACCCGTAATCCCCAGGACTCAAGGGGCTGAGGCAGCAAGATCCCGAGTTCAAGGTGAGCCTGGTCTATGTAGTTAGGCCATGTCTTAAAGACAAACAAACAAGCAAAGCTGCTATTGAACAAGACAGAGAAGGCACAAGATGACCATGTGGGAACCTGTGGAGGAAAATATGAAGAAATGCTCCCTTCAGGCCAGGTTAAGTTTAACATGCCTGTTAACCATTTGTGAGAAGTGTCCATTAGGCAAACTTGGGGTGCATAGGGATGTCAGGATACCATATTAGATGTCTCTGGAGAACTACTCCAGTTGCCCTTGACTGCTCAGCAGCCTTCCTTACTTGTCTGCGTCTCTGTGGCTTCCTGACTCTGTGGGTACAGCAATACTCCTTTACACGTCTCTCGTTTTCTGCCTTCAAGGGTTCTTAGGAGAAAGCCCTACTCAATGGCTATGGTAGATTCGGCTGAGGAGTGAGGGAGAGCTAGTGTCTTGAGGAGTAAACTATTAAGAATGGAAGCCAGTCGGCTCCTGGGCTCCAGCCACTTCTGTGGCTCTTAAAGAAGGTTCTTGGAGGTGAAGCAATTGCTTACACTTGGCCTCAAGAGGAAACACGTTCAGTAATGGACTAGAGTGTTCATTGCTCTTCCCTCCCGTGACGCACTGTTTCAGCCCATTTTAAGCTCCCCTGTCAGGATGCTTGAAGCCGGGTTAACTAGAAAGAAATGAAACTTGTTTGTCCTGTAGTTCTGGAGGTTCAGGAACAGGGCCTACTGTCCCAATAAAAGCTTTCAATACACCATCAAATGACAGGAATAGGAAGGGGACTGACAAGGACCAGGCAGTGCAGCCTGGTGAGAACAGAGATTTGTATCACTGTACTCTTTCGCAGTAATTTACTCTGCAAGACCATCGTTCATCTCTTCAAAAGGTGGTGCCCTCATGACCTAAGCATCTTCCGCTAAACCATACCTCTTGAGGCTCCATGGCTTTCCAACTTCATCTTTCCATGACCAAGCTTCCGGCATGTGGACCTCATGCAAGACATAGCACTTCCTTTTCCTCAGCGCTCAAAGCAGGAGAAGGGTGAAGACGAACACAGGTGACAGAATAGAAACAAAGCAAGGAACGGAGCTGCCACGGACCCTCTGGAGCAGAGAACTCTCATTTCTGCAGACTGTTTCCAGTCCACCCGGGAAACAGAGGTCATCAGTGACCCCAAGGAGGCCGGGTTTGATGGCTTAATGTGGGCTGAAGGGAGAATGTAAGATTCAAAAGCAAAAAGCAGAGGCAATGAAGGTACGCCCTTTATTTTGAAGAGAAGCAAAAAATCAAAATAGAAGCAAAAACCAGGCATGCTGGCAGAAGTCTACGATCTCAGCCCTTGGGAGGCAGAGGCAGGGAGGACACGATGCTAAGGTCATCCTTAGCTACACCATGAGTTTGAAAACAGCTGGGTCTGATCTTATAGAGGCCCTGTTTAAACACCAACATCAACAACAACAACCTAAACAACAACTAAAAGCAACAAAGAAGATGCAGAAAGAGAATGTATGGGAAACAGAGGCTTATTTTCTAAGGATGAACTCTTTCCATAGGCTTATGGAGTGCTGGGGAAGGCTAGTTGTAAGACTCTAAGATACATGGAAAATCGAGAGACATTAGAATTAAAGGCACAAATGAGGAGCCGGTGGCCATTCAAGAGCTGGGGGCTAAAGAGAGGAGGGATGGGCATTTTAGAAATGGAGCTGTAATTTAGGGGCCGGGCAGTGGTGACACATGCCTTTAATCCCAGCTCTTGGGAGGCAGAGGGAGGCGGATTTCTGTGAGTTCAAGGCCAGCCTGGTCTACAAATAGTTACAGGACAGCCAGGACTGTTAACAAAGAGAAACCCTGTCTCAAAAATCAAAATAAAAAAATAAAATAAATAAAAATTAAAAAAGGTAATTTAGAAATGGAGTGTTCTTCCTTACCCTCTTCTTTCTTCAGAGACTTATTTTTCTTCTGGGACTTTGATTTGTTCTCAAGAACTTTAAGACAGTAGGGACAGGAATCCCCAAATTTCAACCCTGTAAAAGCCTGGGAAAGATGCCCTAAAAGGCTTGTCAGCTTTGGCTGGGAGGTGACCACCACAACCTTCCTACCTTTATGGACTTCCTGTTCATTAGAAGAGCCAGGGAAACGGGTTGGAACACACACACACACACACACACACACACACACACATTTCATGGAGATATCTTTGTTGTGGGCCAATGATCACAATCAGGAAAATTTCCTGGGGGAAAACATTATTATTAAACTCAGCCACTATAAGGCGTCTGTGTAGGAGGAATCACTCTGTGTGTGTGTGTGTGTGTGTGTGTGTGTACATGTGTGCGCACGCACTCCCCTTCAGTATCACTTTGGCTCCCTGCTGTATCTGAAGATGTGAGGACCAACACTTCCTGTAGGGAGAAGTTCTGGGCAGGGAGTTGTCCCCAGGCCTCTGAGTCCATGGACCATTAGAAGAATGTTCTAATGGGCAGTGTCCTTTGGGGGTGGTGTCCCTGAAGTTAATGAGCCTTGGCCTTCGTTACTTCTAGGAAGTGTCTGGGCTTGTCAGAGTCTCCAGGCTGTAAAGTCGCAAGTTCAGGGGCTCAGGGTTACAGACCAGTGTGGATCAGAACCCAGCCCTCTGTTTCTTAGCCCAGTGACACAGGGCACCATCAGCGACATTGTCCTTACATGCTTCTTAGGAAGACTGTGATATCAGCAAAGGGCCTGGTGCAGATGTGGATAGGAACAACACCTGTAGCTTCTAGAAGGACCTGCTAGCATAGATTGAAGTCCTCAAGGATTCGGTACAATGTATGGTGTAGACTGTAGAGAGAAGAGAAAGCCACTTGAGGTAGGAGGAGAGACTATGATGAATGGAAGGATGCCAGAGGGAGCCTGGAATTTGGGAACTCTGGATTTTTATTTTTACTTTTTTATTTTATGTGTATGAGTGTTTTGCTAGCATGTATGTCTGTGCACTATTTGTGTGTCTGGCGCCAGTGAAGGTCAAGAGAGGGTGTCAGAGTTCTTGGAACTGGAGTTGTGGCTGGGTGTGAGCCACCATGTGGGCTGCTGTGAATGGTACCCAGGTCCTCTGCAAGAGTAACCACTGATCTTAACTCCCAAACCATCTCTCCAGCCCTTGAGCTCTGATTATTGTGGCAGATTTTGGTTCAAATGCCAAGTTAACTGCTTGAGTCCTGGTGGGGGGGCTACATTGCTGAGCCTCATTCTCCCCCCTTTGAAAAAAAGCCTTTAATAATGCTTGCCTCATGAGGTTGTCATAAGGACAGCTCAGGAAAATGCAGAGCGCAAGACCTGACATCTATTAGGCATTCACTAGAGAAGGCTGGGGGTGGGCAAGGTTGGGGACTGGGACTCAGTGTTCACATAATGGAGGCAGTGTAGCTGAGTGGGGAAGGGTGACAGTCCACATTCCTGAAATTAGCCATTAGTAATTATCCACTTTGCAAGGGCAGGGTCTGACCCTGCCCAAATCTCACTACTGATGATTCAACAAAGGTTGCTAGGTTTGCCGTAACAAGGGCCCCTTTCAAACATACGTAAGTTATTAATAATCTTGGGCTCTAATCTTTGACACTCCCCTCTTTTTTATTTTTCTTTGAACATCCTTCCCTCTGATTAAAAACAGTCTATTCTAAATTCCTCTTTTCGAAAATGGCTTTTTAAAATTCTTTCAACTGTATCACTCAGGCATGGCAACATTTTTGTTCTCAACTGTGTTCAAAGTTCATGGGACTAGCCCCACTGAATCCTTCTTGCCAACATTGCTTGAAATTGCTTAAATGCAGTTGGGTCATGAGGAAATAATCAGATAAATCAAGAGTATGACACATTCTCAGAGCAAACTGGTCTGGATTGGAAAATCTTGAGAACCAAAGTAAACTCGAAAAAGGCAGGGCCGTAAGTGGGTAAGACACAGGTTAAGATACAAGATGTAGAGTGTGAGGCTTCAGTGAGCATGGATCGAGCATGGGATGAGACCCAACCTTGACAACGGGGGGCAGTAAGGGGAACATCTTAGCTACTAAAGGCAACATGAGACACTGAGGATTATAATTCACAACCTCTGTAATGGATTTTCCCACGACTTCCATAGAGGACTCTGTATATACTTTTTGGGTACATGGATACATTCTGTAGGAAAAAAGAACTATTCTTTAGAACTTCAGGATTATGCCGGATGTTGACTATTGGTTTATATTTATAAATGGTTACTGGGGAGAGGGGATAATTGATCTGTTTGAATTCAAAATAAGAAGTTGGGCAGGAAATGTCTTGGGGGAAAACCAGCTAGCTAATCTGTATTTCTTCTTCCAGGGAATATTTTTGTGTAGTGAGAAGCACTTTAAATCATCCCAAAGATGCAGAGGTGCCCCTCTCCTTTCCAGATTTGGGGTTCCTCCCTGATGTAGAAGTTTGTTCTTACCTTAGGAGATGTTCAGTTATTTACAGTTCTGCTGAAGCTTTGGATGGAGGCATAGATCAACTTACCTCAAAAATGGAGCAGACGTGCATTTGGCAGGGTAACCATTAAAACAATTTCCCAGAAAGTAAAAATATCTTTTTTTCTATCAACAGATTTGGTGAAGTGTCTGTACAAACTTAGAAATCTCACTGGGCCGTGTAATAAAGATTCCAACTTCTAGGGTCAAAAGAGTTTTTGAAAATTTCATCTGGGGCCAGGCAGAGGTAGTGCCCGCCTTTAACCCCAGCGATGCAGGAGAATTTCTTACTAGCAGGAGGCCAGAGTAAGTTCCAGGACAGCCAGAGTTACACAGAGAAACTTTGTCTCAAAAAAAAAAAAAAGGCAAAACAAAACAAATTTCACCTGGAATTTCCAGGGGAGAAAATGCCACCCATTTTCAGATTACATTTTGTTAATTATCCATCTCATGGATTTCTTTTCAAGAATGGATATGTAAAGGACAAACAGAGACCCTGTGTCATTCTGCTCGGACTGTAATGATCACATTCTGAGGGACTTTGAGAACTTATAATGGCTTGATTCCTTCAGATCTAATGGTGTAAATCTAACCATACAAAATGTTGGGGGCAAAAGCAGCTCAGTAAACAAACTTATTAATAGCAATGGAATCCAACAGGGAACATAGACACACACACACACACACACACACACATACAAGTCAGTTGGGGGTATTAAGTTCCTGGGATAAGTTAACATGGATTAAGCAAAACTTTTTATAGTGCGAGTTCATAGTATCAAATTTTAAAGCACAGCAACATCTAATAATATAATTATAATGATATAATTATTTATATTAACCACTTCTAATAGGTTGTAGGTAATTCTAAAAAAGCAATATGCTTAATATACAGATACTGGGCACCTATATGATTCCTAATTTGGGAATAGAGTCGTGCATGCTGGAGTCCCGTTTACTGGTAAGATAAACTTTTACTATTATCTTCTCAGATGTTGTTCTCTTGTACTTGTGCACTGCATGTGTATGTGCATATGTGTGTGCATGTATGAGGAGCTCAGAGGTCAACATTGGGTTTCGTGCTCAATGGCTCTCCATCGATGGTTCTCCATCTTATTTTCTGAGGCAGGATCTCTCATTCAACCTGGAGTTTACCAATTCGGCTAGGCTGGTTGTCCAGATGAACTCCACAATTCCTCCTGTCTCTACCTCTCTGCAGACCTCAGGTTATTGGCACACTACTGCATCTGTTCTGGCCTTCCTTCCTTCCCTCCTTCCTTCCTTCCTTCCTTCCTTTCTTCCTTCCTTCCCTCCCTCCCTCNCCCTCCCTCCCTCCTTCCTTCCTTCCTTCCTATGCTGGAGAGTTGAGCTCAGGCCCTCATGCTTAGGTGACATGTTCTTTACTGACAGAGCCATCCCCCTAACCTTCTCTTCTTTAGTCATGGGACATTTCATGATGTCGTGAGGATAGGAGCCATTCCCATGTCAGCCCACAGACAGGGAACTCCCAATCATCTCTTTAATGACTCCTGACATTCTCTCTGTCACATCATGTAGGCAGTATTTGATAACCTTGTGTTCAGTGTATTTAGTGTTTTTTGTTTCTTTCTGTCTCTTGGCTCATCAAAGGCTTCGATGATCAAGAGGTAGAAGGGTCATCTCACTTTGGGCCAGTCTGTTCTGAAGACGGTTTGATTGCCACCCTTAGAACTTCCTTGTCCCCAGTGGTCTTGGTGGTGTGTTAGCATCAACCTTTTGTTTTCTTTTTTAAAAATGGCAACAGACCCAGGAGGCCAATTTTGGGGGATAGGGTAGATGGGGAACTGATTTCGCCATCTGCACACCTCAGAATTAATTATGATCTTCTGGGAGTCAGACTTGAATATGATGGAGATGACTGGTACCAGATGGCCCCAGACTCCGGATAGCCAGAGAAGCACAGTCTCTGTCTGAAAGCCACACTTAGATGCTCACCTGACACACTAGGTAAAGCCACTGTCAGTATGGAACAAGAGCAGTTTGGAAATGGAGCATCTGGAATAGCTTAGATTTCATAAATATCAATAATCAGATATAATGATCAGATTTAGAACCAGTTTTGGTATATTTTTTTCTCTAAATTTTTTCATTGTAGAATGTTTTATGGAGGCTCTCAGGAGGCAGAGACAGGTACATTTCTGTGAGTTGGAGTCCAGCCTGGTCTACACAGCAAGTTCCAGGACAGTCAGGGCTGTTACACAGAGAAACCTTGTCTTGAAAAAAACAAAAATAAAATAAAACTAAAAATAAAAACATAGAAAAAAACACAACCAAAAAACAGATACTGATGATTTTATCCTTTATACTCTTGGTCCCTTACCCCTAGGTACTCCTAGATACCGTGAAGAACAGGATTGAGATCTGTGAGATGGTGGGTAGACGGGTGAGAGCCATAGCTCACACAGCAGCACAGGATGATAGCTCCAGCAGCATCAGCTCACACTGCAGTCCAGGATGGGAGTCCCAGATGCCAACTTGATAGTTAAGATTCTTGACCTAAGTCTGGGTGGCTCTGCTATCCAAGACCACACATATCTTGGATAGTTTCTTAAGGTTTTTCTAAGCCCAATTTCCTCAGCCATAAGTGGAGATAGTAATAACATTTAGTAATTATTCCATATGATTATATTATTTATCAATTATATAGTGTTTAATGTTATTGATCGTATACTAGTTACATGTAATGCTATATATTAAGATTGTATATAATCAGCTTTAATATAATTCTCTTTTTAAATTCTAATGAAATGATGTGGATAAAATACTTGGTACAAAGCAAGCACTCTCTAGATTTAATCATTTTATGGTTATTCTGCTGATTGTTGTTATTAATACTATTGTCCACTGCCTCTCCTAGGGGGGTAGGCTCATTGGATTTTGCTTTTGATTTGGTTGTTATTATTCTGGAGGCAGTGTCTTATTGTGTAGTTCAGGCTGACCTTGAACTGATTACATAGATCAGGCTGTCATCAAACTTGTGGGCATCTTCTTGTCCCTGCTTTCCACATGCTGAGATTACAGGCAAGTGCCTCTACTGAACTACAACCTAATTCTTACTCATAAATCCTGTTCTTTAGTGAACAGTCTAGACTCTGAAAGCCACACCAGAGAAGCACTTTATGGTCATGTGGACACAAGAGCATGAGGGGCTTTCAGGAGAATGCAGGTTCCTTCTTGTCATCTACATTCATGACTTCAGGAGAACAAGCGCCAGGAGCTGATGTCTTAGTTTCCGCTCTATACAGACCACATACATCCAGGCTGCCGGGCAGGCTGGGTGACCTCCTTCTGTTCTTTGTTGGGCTGCCTGCCACTGACTTCTACCTTTCTGTTGACATACTTCCTCCCCAAGTAATGCCCACGCCCCAGAGCCTTGATCAGGAAAGCGTGGTCCTGCCTCATCCCTGTCTGAGGCAGGTTGCCAGCATCCCTGTCTCAGTTTCGCAAACAGAACAACCGAGTCACTTTTCTATTGTTGCTGCACCAAAGTTACCCAGTGAGTCATCCTCAGTCCTAGAACTGGATCCTAATTCTTGTTCCTGGCGTCACTTACAGAGCTGAATGCCATCAAAGGCTCAAGAGGATGCTGGCACCAAACCTCTCAGAGAAGAACGCTCTTGCACATGACTGAGTCAAAAGCAAGGATTAACTCTTGATAACTAACAGCCCACAAGGAAGAAGAGTGTTGTGTGTGTGTGTGAGACATCATTACCACCAACAAACAGGATTCTTATTTCCTCTTAAATTGGTTCACAAAATGCCAGCTTCCTATCTTCCTTAATACTGTGTGTGTGTGTGTGTGTGTGTGTGTAGACAGGGTCTCACTTGTAGCCCTGGCTGGTATGGAACTCACTAGTACACCAGGTTGGCCTTGAACTCAGAGACCCACCTGCTTCTGCCTCTGGTGCTGGGACTTAAAGGTGTGTGCCACCACACTCAGAAATCCTAGATTTTTAAATGAATAAAATACCTTATTTGCAAATAAGGCAATGGACTTTCTTCATCTTAGAACAGAATCAGTTATGTGGATGTGAGTCTGGGAGGAAACCCAATTTATTTCCTCCTTTTCACAAAGGAATCCTTAAAGTATCCGACAGAGAGAGAAAAAAGTGAGCTCACGCTTGTAATAAAATTAGAAACACAAACCATTCCAAACACAAGCTGTTCATCCTTAACAAGAGGATACTTTTCATGTTCCATTTTCTGCCTGGCTTAGAATTTCCTCACTCCCTGTCTTTTTTCCCCTGTATATATTTTATTTATTTATTTGGTAGCACAGCCAGTTCTGAGCATGTATCTCTCTTTAGGCTCCCAGCTAAGCCTAGAAGCCACAGATCTACCATCCCACAGAAACCCTGGAACCTAAGAGTAGCTACAGCCTTAATCTGGAGGCAAGTGAATTTATCCTTTACTTCAGATCTGTAGAATAAAGGCAGTTTTAGAAAGCAGTAGTTCTTCCAGAGAATCCAGAAACTCTTCCAAGACCGCCTATCTGAAAACGATGACCCAAATCAATCCTCAGTTTCCATGGGGACCTCCTCAGTCAGTCCCTGGAGGCGGGGACCTCGAAATACTAGGAATTTCTGATTTGGATTAAAACCTGAAGAGTCCACCCAGCCAGACAAACCTCTTCCTGCAGTGAGCAGTAGCTTATGAACCATGTAGAGACTCATAGCCGGTTAGAGTTCCTAGAGCCTAAATGGGATATCTGTGTCAGGCCTCACCAAGGCTCATGGGACATCTCAGAAAAGCGGGTAGGAAGAAAGCAAGAGCCGGAGGATGGGAGGAATGCTCCAAAAGACTGTCTTTGCATTCACAGTCCCTTTGCAGCCATGGTTACCTGTGCAAGTCCTGCATAAGGTCAAGTCAAGCACACCGGTCACCATCAACCGGACTTGGCAGGCTACAAAACAGAAGAACCCAAACCTAAAACTAAATGAAGATGGCAGGGAGATATGTGGGGCTTGTGGGTAAATATGATCCATAGATATTCTAAAACAAAAATGGAATAAAAGCAGGGTAATATGTACTGGTGGGTGTTACCAGGGCTCGCTGAAGCCTCTGATACTCTCAAAACAAACAAACAAAAAATAAATAAAAAAACCCAAAACCAAAAAAACCTAACTCTTGGACAATACATAAAACATGCAGAAGAATATTAGATGCGTTGATTGTGGTTATTAAAGGTGGGAACCAACCTCAATTCCACCAATTTGAGAATAAGCACAGTACAATGGGATCAGTAATAGATCACCATAAAGCATTGACAAGAAGTGATCTAAACCCATATATCAATAATAATGGAAATATGGCGGCTAATATTCTTATGGTATTAACTAGCACTTCTCTAAGGACTTTGCTTGTGTAAACATAAGCTGGGGCGCAAAACTATATGAGGATATACAATAAAGCAAAAAACATTGTGATACTATGTTTAAAGTCACAGACTATACCATGTTGTTTATTTGTACTATTTGAGGTAAAAGACTAAAACTGGGTTTTCACAAATGTTCATAAAATTGTCAGAGCATCTAGGGTGGCACCAAGGCGACAGCTGTTTATAAAGTGGGAGACTAGTGCTTACCAGCCGGCTACTCACAAAACCATGGCTCTACCAGAAAACAAAAGCAAACGTAC
>LOEQ01000032.1:674005-684727 GCA_001685075.1 Bramus lutescens | reverse complement strand
AATGCCCCTCAACCGAAGAATGGATAAAGAAAATGTGGTACATTTACACAGTGGGGTACTACACAGCAAGTCCACAAGCATGACTGTCTGAGGTTGCTGTTCTGTGCGATTGTTCATGTCTAATGGGGGAAGTGAAATGGCTGGGCTCTGGGTATCAGAGCCACAGGGTTGTGATATTTACTCACATATTTCACACTGCTTTAGTGGGCTGTATGGTACAGCAGCCAGTACAGTTATATCTTACTATTCATTCCCTCCAAGCCCCTGTCACCGTGGGACAGCCATGGCATACGAGCGGAACTGACCCCACCCCATCCCCAGGATGGGCCACAATTTGAAACAACCAGTGGCTTACTCAGGATGGCTTTGGAGACGATTTCCGTGGAAGCACACTGTGGTTTTCACCCAGGAGGTTTTAGCGGTGGGACTCTTGGGATGGGTACAGGGAGAAGGGAGAGGCCCGGGGTGGAGGAGAAGATGAACTTGGCATGAAATTGCAATAGAGGCCTTGCTTGTTTCTCCCTGACAACTGGGAGCTGTCAGTGCCTGACACTCCCAACGTGCAGAGCAAGAAGGCCTCAGTTCTGACAGGAAGGTCTGGTCGACACAGGCCCCAGTGGACGAGTATTAAAAAGCCATTTTCTTGTCTGGATAGTCTCAACATTTAAACGGCAGGTTCCGAGTGTGGCTGGTGGTGGGCACTGTGATGTGGAAGCCCTTCCAAGTCAGCCTCTGTCTGAGCGTCTCTTTGCGCCCAGTAAGTCTCCCCACGCCCTCTTCTCCTTCCAGCTCCCACCTGTTACGGACCCCACTTCCTTCCCGCTCCTTTCTGCTATTTCTCTGGATGCAAGGCATCAGGCATTTCTGCCTATGGACGCTGGGCGCCCGTGCGCGTTCCAGTTTTGCCTTTTGGTCAATGATGCTCCTTGGCCCTCGGTCCGTTCTCACTCTGACAATTACCACACGTATGCGCGTCTGCACACATCCTCTCCATGACTTTCTCTCCTTGACACACACTCTCTCAGAAAGACGATATTGGTCATGCCCCGGGGCTTTTTCAGATGCCAAGGTTCATTTTCAGAGCACACTTGTAGCGCTGGCTCGGAACTGAATGCGTTTTTCCACAGCAGCAGAGTTCCTACGCTCTTCTTGGGGCCGGAGAGGAGGGACATCTCCCGCGCACTGGCCATGTGTTCAGGTGCTATCAACTTTCTGCCCACAAGGGTGGAGCTCCCCAGACATTGAGGGAGTCACAGGCACATTTTGCTGTCTTTTCAGACAAAGCCTGCGGGTAGAAAGGACAGCCAGTGCCAGGGAGGACAGGTGTCGGGAGAGAATGGATGGTTCCGGGCTGACAGGAGCTATCAGAAATTATTTCCTGGGGCAGAAGAGGAAGGGATTAAAGTACTAAATCCTCCACATGAGGAATAACGGTCAGCGTTTGCAAATGAGTCTAAGTTCAACTGGGAGCAGCAACTGTAGGCTCCCTTTTCTCAAGACTGGAATCAGCCTGCTTTGCTGCAGAGGCAGATGAGGGCCGGTTTCCCCCCTCTTCTTTGAATTTAGCTCTTCTGTGAAACATCCTTAAAAGGGCTCAGAGGCAGCCATTCCACAATTAGAGCTATGGCTCGAAATATTCGTTCCTGTGAGAGCCGACACACTGGGTTTAATCCGTGCTGCAGTGTGGGTAAACAAACGAAAGTTGCTTCTTTCTGAAAGCAATTTAACTAAATAGAGAATGTGGGGTTGGGGAGAGAAGGAAGGGGACTGACTGGTCCCAGGGAACTGGGGGCAGGGACAAAGAAAGTGGTGATTTCATAACGCCATAGCGTCTCAGAGCCGGCAGCAATTTTTCCCCCACCAAGGGTATTGTTCAGTTTAACTTTAAATTTCTCTCCCCCACATGCCCAGCACTCAGTGTCCACAGCGTGGCGTGGTTCTCCCAGCCCACCAGGGGAAGAGGGACAGAGAGGGCCAGACTCAAATGGGCTTTGTTCCTCAGACCCAGAGAATTCTCCATGTTCCACTGTCGCATGCCGTTTCAAACCCAAGCGAAAGTGCCATCTGCTAATTCACAGCCAATAGATGCGGGGAGGATTCTTCCTTGACTAAGCACCCCCGAGGTCACTGCTTCTCTTTCCTCTTTTTCTTTCCCTGTTTGATACTTTTAACCCTGCCCTCTTGGTGGGCACATTTGCGCACGTGCACCTGTGTGTGTGCATATGTGTTTGTGGATATGACAGCGGGCACCTGCTTGCCCGTGGCACACAAGTTGAGATCAGAAGACACTTTGGATGTCACTTGTCACATTCCACCTTCTTGGAGGTAGCTTCTTGCTGTCCGCCGCTGGGAACACCAGGCTAGCCCAGGCGGTTCAAGAGCCACCAGGGGTTTCTTCTGGGTCTGTCCCCCATTTGCTGCTGCAAGGGTACTGGACTACAGATGTGTGCTACGGTGCTAGCTCTCTGTGGCTTCTGGAGCCCCAGCTTGGTGCTCACAGTTGCATATCAAGTCATTTACCCATGGAGCCAAAGCCCCGGTCCACACCTTTATGCTTTAACAACCTTTAAAGATTCAGATACAAAGTAATGGGTTTAATCTTGACATGTTTGCACATATGTGTGCATCATCATACATTATTTTCTCTCATTCCCCTCTCCCAGGCCCTTCTGGGGCTCCCTCCCCATTCCAGGTGGTCCCCTACCTCCCCGAAGTCAGTTCCCACCCTGCTTTCCAGTTTCATGTATTCATATTCATAAGGGCCCCTCTTTCCCTCCTCCCTTAAGATTTCTTCCCCCTCTCTCTGACCAGTTTCCCAGTTTAGTTACCAACACACACATACATAAACATACATACATGTGCAATTTTAAATCTAGCTTCCACAGCTGAACAAAAGCATGGTATTAGTCTTTCTGAGTCTACCAAGCCAGTATTCTTTAAGGGGAATTGACAGGACAATCTGGCATAGATTTGGGGGTTCCATGGTTCCTGCTTGTGCCACCAAGCAAAGGGTCACACTGTGTGCTCTCTACAGAGTAGCTCCACCTGGTTTTGTCTACACAGTGAGCAACCTAGGCCAACAGAGGAGTTACCGCCGATGAATATGCATAATTTCTAATTCAGGAGGTTCTGCACACATTAGCAATTCACATCATATTCATGGAACAATCTAAGCATGTTCTCAGGCATCTGCCAGCAGTCTGTGTAAAACTGGTAAAGAAATCCAACTTCTACTTAACCCAGATGTACAACTTCCTGTGCAGGAGGTAAAAGCTTGAAGTAAGGCTTCCTCTGCCTCTCTGCCTCCTGGCTCAGGAAAAGGATGGAGGTGAGTGAGTTCAAGGCCATTGCTTCCAGAGGGAGTGAAGAGTCTTGCTCCAGTGCCTCTCTTTTTGATAGAATATTAGCATTCCAGTCCCACGTATGAGGAAAAGCAGAAAAATGTTTCATTCCTGGGGAAAAAGTCACTTTGTAAACTGGGGTAATCGCATCCTCCTAGAGTTGAGAATTGTGATAAGCTTTGAGACATAGCTAACATGACATCAGCACCAGGTTGTCACTTGGTTGTTATATACTTCTTACGGCTGTGCCCAGGTATGGTTTTGCATTTTACATTTAGGTCTGTTGTCTGTTTTGAGTTAGTTTTTGTGAAAGGTGTAAGGACTTTGTTTACATTTTTTGGGGGGGGGGAGTATATTACTTGGTGGCAAGACTTTTCTGTCCCCGTTGGATTGCCTTTGCTTCCTTGTCAGGGATTAGTTAAACATATTTGTGTGGATCAGCTCCAGGGTGTCCTGCTATATGTCAGAGTCTATTTATCTGTCCTTTCACCAGAATTGCATGGCCTGGGCTCCTGCAAAAACCTTTAAAGCCATTAAGCTCTTCTACCCAGAGGACGACCTGCTGGTATGAGCGGTAGCTAGCTGAGGTCACCGGCTTCTGCAGTGGCGTGGATCTTCTCCCCTAGTGTGTGTGAATTAGGGCCGCTATCTATGAAGAGGAAAGCCAAAGATGCAGGTCCAAGAAGTCACAGGGGATGGTAAACTTGGCTTCTATTGAGGGGACAGGGCTTGGTCGGAAATGTGACCATCAAGCTCCGCTCTTTCTGACTTCAAAGACCTGATTGCCACATGACTGCAGGCAACACAAGTTTTATAGTTCGCTATTATGCACAAGTATATATTGTGTATTCATGACTTGCTCTTGTAGTTACAGTTGACATTTATTCTTTGCGCTTTCGTGAGTGATTCTCGAAGTTCCTGACCAGAAATATCAGTGAAGAATGGGAACAGTCAGAAATGTTGTTCTGAAAGGAGGCTAAGCCATTTGCGTTTAATTCAATAAAAAACTGCGCTAACTTTGAGCTACGGTACTACTGTGTCTTTCCAAGTCTCTCGTGCCCTAAGTAGCAATGTTCTCTCATGGGTTCTGAGATGAAGACCACATGACCCCCCTTTCCACATCAGAACTGGAGAGATAGAGGGTTAGAGATGTTGCTGGAAGCCTCCAGAAAGAGGCTGACTTCTAGGTCTATAAACTTTTATTTAAAATAAAGGTAGAAAGGATAGACAAAATTGGGCAGCTAGGAGGCTCAGAAGTGGGCTGGACCGCCGTCTTTTGAAACGTTTTATATCCAGAAATAAAACGAAGTGGGCAACGCAACACTCAACACTCCCCATCAAACAGGGAGAGCAACATCACGTTCATCAAGCTGCATCTCAAAGGTGCTTACCAGCCTGAAGAAAAGACGCCCTAGCCAGGTGCCTGTCCTTAAAGTTGGACAGCGAGTCAAACTGTGAATCAAGAAATACTACCGTAGAACTGGCTGAAACAAGCCAGAGAGACTCAGCCATTTATTACTCAGAAAAGCATCTCTTCTCTAGTATCTTTTCCTGTCCCTTTGGGGACAATCTGTAAAGGGAAGTGTCATCCATTTGTAATTTTCTAGCATCTCATAGGATTCCCGTCCCTTATCTGTGATGAATTAACATGAAATGGTGCAGGGTTGCAGAAACTAAGTTCCTCAGAGGGGTAAACAGAAGCTATGCGTGTATGTGGCACAAAATATGCCACACCTACATACATATTTGAGAAAATTGAAAACTTACATTTATACAAAATATGTATGCTATTTATAATAGACAAAAGGCAGACCCCAAAGGTCCCTCGGCTGAGGACTGAATAAATAAAATATGGAAGAGATGGATTTGGAAATATTCTTCTGTCATAAAATGATGAGGTAGTGATACTTGCTAGAAATCCTACGAACTCTGAAAGCATTTTGCTAAGTGAGAAAGAAGCCCAAATTAAAAGGCTGCTTTTGAAAGTGTGAATCCATTTTCTATGACCAGGCAAAAATCTATGGATACAGAAAACAAATGAGTATTTTCCAGGGGCTTAAGGGACCATAAGAAAGGGGAGCGGCTGCTTCTGAGTATGGCTTTCTTGGGGGGGGGTCATGGAATGTTCAGAATTAGATGGTAGACTGGTACACTTTACAACCTTGTAAATATACTAAAGCCATTGAACTTCGTACTTTAAAATGGGTGAATTTTCATAGGAGGTAAGGTTTAATCTGGCACCCCAGGGTCTATTTTTTTTTTGAATCAGCTAAGCAGGATGCTCCTAACTCTGACAGGTTGATGAAGGATCTATATGCACTGACAAGGATCCTGAACAGTGCACAAGGGGACGCAGGGGGGCTATGATGTCCATGGCTTCCTTTCTCCCAGATAAACCATCACCACTATTGCCTTTAAATAGCTTGTTTGTGTCCCCTTTTGATTTTCTTTTGAGAAATAGTGTTAATGGCTAGCAATAGACCACGAGGAGTAGGAATGTAGCCTTAGCATTTGAGTTCTACAAACCAAGTATTTTTTTACTTGCCCCATTCAGTTCAATCTCATGTGCTCCAACCAGCCCCACTATCCCTGACCTGTGACAGCATCGGGTGCCAATTAATTGATCTCAGTGATGTTAGTTTCTTCAGTTGCTATTTGTTTGTTTACTCATTTATTTAACAACTATTTTCAGAGTCTCTTGCCAAACGCTCAGCTCTGTCTGGAATAACACGGGGAAGAAGACAGTTGTAGCATTTTTTTTTTCTCGGAGAACTTACTTGGGAGTGTTGTGGTTTCTACTGATTGTCACCTTGACAGGGCCTAGAATCACCTTGGAGACAAATATGTGAGCATGTGTGAGGGACTATCTAGAGTAGGCTATTGAGGTACCATGCCCCTAACTAAGGGAGGCACCATTCCGTGAGCTGGAGCCTTGGATCGCATAAGGAGAAACCAGGCCCCTCCTCTCGGCTTCCTGACTGCGGTTGCAATGTGACCAGCTGCCTCACACTGCTGCCACCAAGCCTTCTCCACCACGATCACCTTCCCTTTGAACTGTGAGCTAAAATAAAGCCTTTCTTCTTTAAGTTACTTCAGTCAAGCATTTTGTCAAAGCTCAGAGGAAAGCAACCAAACACAGGGGAAATGGAGGCTAAGAGAGCCTGTGAGCTAACAGGAAAAGCAGACCATAATGGATATGGGAGACGATGCAGGCAGGCTCGGCTCGAGGGAACAGGCAACGGTGGCCGGAGCTTGGGGAAGCTAAGAGTGAAGGGGCTGGGTTTTCATTCACCAGGGCGGTCTACCGCCACAAACTGGGTGGTTGGGACCCCCAGAATGAGACTAGAATGCTAAGCTCAAGTGCGAAAAGGGTTATTTCTGCTGAGGTCTTCACTTTGGCTAGTAGGAAGCCAGCTTCTCTCCACCTTTCTGCGGTCTGGTCTTATGTCTGTGCATGACTGTGCCTGAGCACATCTCATGGGGACAGCAGTCTTAAGGGATTAGTGTCCTTACCCATAGGGCCTCATTTCACTTTCATAACATCTAAAAGGTTCCTTCTCCAAATACTATCATGTTTGAAGGAACTGGGGAACTTTGGGTTTCAACAAAATGTGTTTTAGGGTGACACAGTTCAACCCACTATAAAGCTGGCAATCTCTGAGCATGAGTTAGGTTGTGTAGGATTTTCCTGGCCAGGGTAAGGCATTTCATTTAAGAGTAACTTAAATGAAGCCACTGGAAGGTTTTTGTGTCTATAGACCTGATTACTGCTTGAAAACTTGAAGTTTCCCTGGAGAGTTCAGCAAACCAGGACCAAGACCCACCCCCCCCTTTGGACCCTAGGCAGAGGCAACAGTCTCTCATGGCTCAGGGTTCAGTACAGTATTCTTCTTTCCCATTGCTGCTGGTTTTCAACAGTTTATACAAAAAGAAATCAATGTATCCAGGAGACTTCTTCACTACTCCAAATCAATATGGAAAAACATAAAAGTCAGCCACAAACACACATTCTCTAAGCCCCTTCTGTCTCTTATACCACAGGACTCTGCTAAGGGCTGGACTAGATCAAGCGTAAATAGACATCATTGGCTTCTTACATGGACACTCATGGTTGCCATGGCTCTTTGTCAGGAGAAATTTCCGAAGGCCGGCCATTTTCTGTCTTCATCAGCGAGTTCTGTTTTCTCTTCTGAGCCCAAATCGCCAGCCATAAACAAAGGAGAGAGTTGGGCTTGAGAAATGTCTACTTTGCTAAGAAGCAAAGCTCAGACTGGAAGAACAAATCTTATTTTGTAAACACAGGAGAGCTGTTCAGCTAGTGCCAAGCATAACTCTTGCAAAAGTAAGGGCTGTGGTCTCCTGGGCTAGAGTTTAAAATGGCTTCTGAGGGCCAGAACGGGCTCTGCTTATTGTGCAAAGGCAGCAAATGTTAGGGCCAACCGAATGCCACTTGCCACGAACCACCTGCCTCAACAGTAATGCCACTTAAAGGGAGAGAATCTTTTTCTCCAGAGTCCACAGATGACACCTGTCCTATGACTTGATGTTCCCACAGATAGGTCCCCAGTGACTCTCTTCTCTCTCATTTGCAAAGTTCATTTTTTTCACTGCTTGGGCTGCCTTGTTAATGCGCTGAGGCAAGATTTGAACCCAGAGGGAATGAAATCTGCATTTGGGGCTCCCATTAGCTTTTGTGCTAGAATTTGCTCCGTTTCCTAATTTCAACATGAATATTCTATGAAAGAGACTCACTGTCTGTGTAATTGCTATATAACAAAGAATTATTCCACATGCCTTTTTTTCCCCATGAAGGTTAAAAGAGAAAGACACTTAAAAAAAATTGGCCATATAGTGATGAACGAGGATGTGGATGCGGTAGTGTTTATGGGTTCTTAAACTGCCCAGCCTTGGTTCTGGCTTTTCTTGATGCTCCTTTTAAGTAGGGTTAGATACCAGTTGGTTTGTGGAAGTTCAGCTACTTAGTTAAGCTTGCAAAAGGGGGAATGGGAAATGGAATTTAACGCAGTTTATCTTGGGCTAAGTGCTTCATTGGACCTAAGTAGTTCTTCTCTCTACACTAAGAAAAAAATGACTATCACTCCTGCAGAGCCAAAGTGCTACTAAGAGTTGATTTCTGAATTTTCCTGAGGTAATTGTGTGCTCCTGCAATCCCAGCACTCAAGAGGCTAAGTGAGGCAGGAGGATTTTGTGTTTGAGACCAGTCTGGATTAGATATAGCAAGCAGGGCTTTGTCTAAAGCAAATCAGAAAAACAAAACAAACCAGCAATGAAGGAGACAGACACACAAAACACAGACAGACACACACAGAATGTGAAAGAAATGGAATATTAGATAGCTTGGGGCTGGGGTTGTAGCTCAATCAGTTATTTATTATCTAGTATATAATAGGCCATAGAAAGACTAAACCCCCAACACCAGACAAGCAAGGGACAGTGGTCTGTTCCTGCAAACCCAGTACTTGAGAGCCAGAGACAGGAAGATCAGGAGTTTAACGTCATCCTTACCTATGTAGAGAGTTTAAAGCCATCCCAGTCGATGTGAGAATTTATCTCAATAAAATTAACAACAACAGCAAAACCCCACCAAAACCAAGAAGGCCAGCTTGGAGTGGTAGACTGAAGAGCACGCACTCTGCTTTGTTCTTGCCCATCTCCTGAAAACATTCCGTCTAGGCTTTTTCAATGATTGTAAAGATAACAGCTTTCAATTTCTTGTGCTGGACAGATGACAAAGCAGCTTCCCTTTCCTGCCTAGGGGCCCAGCTGGCATATTAATGTTCTCTTCCCTCATAGCCCGCAGTACCATGGTGCTGAACCCTTGGATGGAGACCTGGGGCTGGGCCTTGGGGTTCTAATAAAACATAAGGTGCAGCTTTCTAGGAACAGATATGGAGGCCAAAGAACAACTTCAGGTGTCGTTCCTTGGGCATCATCCATTGTAATACATCTGCCGTCTTGCCGTCCACCTTGTTTTCTGAGACAGGATCTTTCATTGGTCTAGAACTTGCCAAGCAGAGTAGATTGGCAGGCCAGTGAGCTTCAGAGATCTGTCTCTATCTGCCTCCCCAGTACTGGGATTACAGTCCATGCTGAGATGCCTGAAGTATCAAAAGGATGCATTTCATTGTGTGTGTGTGTGTGTGTGTGTGTGCGCGTGCGCACGTCTGTGCACACATGCACTCATGAATGTAAGTGCCCATGAAGGTCAAGAGAGGCTTTCAGATTCCCTGAAGATAGAGTGACAGGCAGATGTAAGCCATACAGTGTGGGTGCTGGGAAATGAACTCAAAGGTTGTGAGCTACTGCATATACTTACACTCTTACCTGCTGAATCATCTCTTCAACCCTAATGTCTGGCTTTTAAAACTGTGGGTTGTGGGGATTGAACTCGGATCTTTCATGTTCCCATACTTTCAAGGCAAGGTCTGTAGAGATGGAGCTACCTCTCCAGACCCACCCAAAGGAAACTTACAAAGATCCAGCGACACCAGTGTTAAGAGGAGCAGAATGAGCAAAGAGTAGATGTGAAGCAATCCAGGGACCAGCAATAGTGGAAGCCGCTGCTACCGTTTGGGGAGAGAGAGAGACGTTGTCGTTCCCAGAGCTGAGGCACTGGGGCTATCAACAGACTGAGCCTAGAGATGAAGACCCCTCCAGAGTCAGCGAAACACCTTAACTATTTTCTCTTCCAAGCCGCCAAGATCACCACTATTTCCCGCTGTGTGAACTCAGCACACATGCACCCAATGGCAAGGAGTCCCGAGAGTCTTGGAGATCACAAGAAAGAGCAGGGAATGAATTACAAACAAGCAGGACAACTGATTCAGAGAAGTTATGATTTTCCCAAGGGGACCAACCCTGGCAGGGTTGGGTGGTTTGGGTCAGGGTTGGTCCCCTTTAGCTGTGTTTGGATTTGTCTTTCAGAGAACTTAGGGCCAAGCCACTCAAGTGCTGTCCTCAGACGTGTACACTGGCAATGGTAATAGCATTCTCTGAAAAACAAACAAACAAACAAACAAACAAACCTATGGAAAAGATTGAACAAGTCCAAAATAGAGCCTAGAATAGCATACGCCTAGCAAATTTGGGTTACTATTGTAGAAATAGGAGCATAGGAGAACCGAGTGGTCTCTGGGTGGAAACCACGCCCACTGCTTTCAGAGCTGCGCTGTCTCTTTGCCGCATCCTTTTTAGGGATGATAAGACTGAAACCCAAGAATCTGACTTGCCCAGGGTGTACAGCATAGAAGCAGAGCTCAATGGATTCTGGGACCAGCAGGCCTGCTGAAGTGGAGCTCCTGGGCAGGACCGGCTCCTTCAGCCAACTGCACTTTCTCTGGGGACATGACCTGAACCTTTT
>LOEQ01000032.1:653825-668203 GCA_001685075.1 Bramus lutescens | reverse complement strand
GGCTGCCGCTTCCTCTCCACCTGCATTCATTTGCGGCTGACTGATGACATAGAGTTTGGAGCTGGGTGAGGCTCGACTGCTTTTCCCCTGTATCATCTTGAGCGGGTCACGCGGTGAATCTTGGCTTCCTCATACACCAAACAGGGACCATCTTAGTGCACATTATTGATTTATGTCTCTGCTCATTCATATCACACCGTTACCTGCACCGCTGTGAGGGCTCAGGCGGGAATAACCACGGAAAGCAGCTGACAGACATTTGGAACCCTTCGGTTTGTCCATAAGTGGCAAATCCCTTTCCTACTTTTTTGGAAATAGGGCTATGGCAAAGCGCAACTGCTGTTATGTCTGCCTCTACAAAGAAAGCACTTTTTCCTCTCAATTGCGGAGGACACGCGTCCGCCTGTTTCCTGTTCCGTGGCTAGGTCGCAGTGCTTTGCTCATTGCTCCAGACCTCTTTAACTTCTCACTGTAAGTAGAGTAGGGAAGGCTAGAAGAGAGCCATAGTACATTAGTGATGTAGATACAGACTCCTCACCAGAGTGTATGAAGGAAGTCAGCGCCGGCTTGCTCCAAGCCGAGAAGGCGCTTTAGATAAAGGCCTGTGCAGGATGAGCGGAGAGCGAGCCGGACTCAGCCCTGTGGCACTCTGATTGCTGCTGCCATTAGGTTCTGGAAGTTGGTGTCAGGATGGATCTCCAGGAGGGGACCGCTGGAAAGTGCCTGAAATGGGAGTGCCTGAGTAACCACTGGAGAAAGGAAGCTTTCCAAAAGGGCAGAAGCTCTCTCTCAGGAGAGGACTGTGTGACCTGCTTTTGGGGGGGAAAGGACTGAGGAATTAGAGAAAGCACCACTTTGCATTTGGAGTAGTTTGTGAGAATTCTTTATAAGGAATTATTTTATGTTTAAGTGTGTGTCTGCGTTTGTGTCTACCTGTGCATGCACGCGTATATACAAGTGTTGGCTGAGACCAGAAGAGGCAGTGGGTCCCCTGGAGCTGGGGTCACAGGTGGGTGTAAGCCACCTGATGGGGGGGTCTAAGAACTAAACCTGGGTCCTCTGCAAGAGCAAAAAGTGATCGTAACCACTGAGCCATCTCTTCAGCCCCAATGGGGTCATGTAATTTTATATTTGAAAAATAGGCTTGTACGGTAGCGAGGGCAAAGCCAAAAGGAACATAGCCATGACCTCAAAGAGTGGGGGGAAGACCTCAGGCAAAAAAGGAGTGTGGAGTTCTTACCAAGGCAGCTGCCCCCTTTAAGAAGGGAAGCGTGTTTTATGAGGGGAGCCAGTACATATTCCTGCAGGAAAGCACCGTAGGGGAGGACACATTCCTGAGCGTGCTTAGTTAAAACAGGCGTTCCTGAGCATGCTGCGTTCAGAGTTGTAATTTAAGATGGAAATCTAGCAGACACATTTCCAGCACGCTTGGCTTAGTCAGGAGCACATGTTCGAAAGGTTAAAATGGTGGTCATGGATGCCTCTGGGCATGGTAAACTGGCCTCATAAAGTGTTAACCGAAACTATAGGAAACAATCCGTCGGAGGTGCATTAATATCGGTGTTTGCCCCTGAGGGTGCTTGTCTTGCTTAGTGACTCCACAGGGAAGAACTGGGGACGGCAGGCAGAGTTGTTGTAGGAAAGCAGTCGTCGGCGTGTCTCTGTCTCTAGTCCCATGTCACACTCTGGGCTACTGTAAGCGATGACTAATGGAACCCCTTAAACGATTTCAGCTGGTAGTGCATGCCAAAGATAAGAACTAAAGCTGTTAGAAATTGTGAAGGGTTACGGCAACAAAAGACACTGGAAATGAGACCAGGTAATAAAAGACTGCCAGCTCAAGTTTAAAATTAATTTGAAAGACCAATGCACAATGGCCAGTTTTGTAGAATATTGTAATCAGGTGAAGTTAACCTAAGAATAAAAAAACTATTTAAACCCTGTGATCTTAGAAGCTGTTAACCACTGGTTATATCTACTCATAATAAAATAAGGTAGAGGTAATTTTCAGAGACAAATATCACTAAATTTTCACGAAACAAAGTTTACAAAGAACATGAAAGAACATTCCCAAAATTTATTTTATTAGACAAACATAATCTTGAGTACCAAATTTAAAAAAAAGGACTGTAGGAAAATTGTAAGCCATTCCTAAAAAAGTGTAAAGTCAAAATTTATGATGATAGTAACATCAAAAGCAAAAACAATATTGTAGTATGGCCAAGTTGGACTTATCCTCAGAAAGCAAGGATGATTTAATGTTCTAAAAATGTATGTTAGAATTTACCATGTTAAGAAAACATGAGAGGAAAAACCCACCCAATTGCTTCATTAGAGGCAGGCATTCTTTCTAAAATGAAATACTTTTTCATATTAAAAACCAATAAATACAAAGAGGAAATTTTCTTAATAGAATAAAAAAAATACTTATGATAACCTTGTAGCAAATGTCCCTGGTCAAGCTTTGCAAACATTCTAACCTTAGGAATAAGGCAACATGCTTAGTACTATTTCCAAGTAGTCATTACTGGGAGGGCTCATCAAGGTGGTGTGAGGGAAAGGGACGGCTCGAGGATGGTAAATACAAATGTAACCATCACTAGTCAGAGGCAGACTTCATCACAGTTCCTAGTGGCATTCAAGCACACAATACAAACGCGAAGACAAGGGGATTGCTGAGCTACTAAATACAACTCCAGTATAGAAACAATCTGCTTTCTCACGCAACATCAATAGTAATTTTTAAATAAAATATTAAAAAGTCATTCCCACCCCCACCCCATATTATTTACTAAATTCAAACTAAGCCTCATTGTCTCTTTGATACCTGGCAAGGTCATGGGAAAAGTCACATGGATGAGTAAGGGACCAAAATGTAGGAGACCAAGCTAGGCAGCGTCATTCTATCCTGCAGCTGTGTGGTCTAGGGTTCAATCAGCATAGGGCTGTCCTGGGTGTTATGGAGCAGGAATTTACAACGAGGAGGAACTGGGTAATGAAGGGCTAGAAGGAGAAGATGGGGGATCCACAATGAAGCTTGACCTACCCTCATCAATACAAGTTGGAGCGTGCTGGGGGAACAGACCAGCCAGACATGTGCCTAGCCGCCGACATTTGCGCAGTGGTGAGAGATCCCGGGGTGACTGTGTGAAGCCAGAGCCTTGGTGGATCATAGCCACGTGTCTTGTTTTGGAGCTCAGGCTGTGGGGCCAGGGGTTTAGAAGAGGAGGGGTGAAGGATGAGTTGGGATCCTCAGTCACCCCTGTGGCTGTTACCTCATTTGCTATGGTTTGAATGTCGCTTATCCCCTCCCAATGTCAAGATGAAATCGAGTTCCCAGTGCAATAAACATTCCTGAGATGTGGTGGGGTTTTGAAGAGAAATGAAATGATGAAACCTGTAAGAGGATTGATCTTTCTCACCCACCCTTCCCCTCAAGGTACAGGATGAGTCACCTGGAGAGCAGATTGTTATACGTAATGGAGAGCCATGTGTCTTCTCTCTTGCACGCACCCGCTCTTAGAGTCTGTTTTCCACCATGACTGAACCATCAGAAGGCCCTTGCTGATGCCGTGACAGTGCACTTTCAGAAGCAGGGGTCAAAATTAACCCCCAATAAATGACTCCGTCTTCAGTATTCTGTTAGCAAAAGAGCATGGACTAGGTGTGGGATACCATCTTGGTATGGGGACCACCATAGGAAAAAAAATTCCTTCATTTTCACACCCCCAAGTTCTCACAAAGATTCCTCTCCTAGGCAACTTGAACTTAGAGCCAGAGGAAATCCATGCCTCAGAGATTATGAGAGAATGATCCGGCACATCAAAAGTAGTCATAAAGCTACTATAATTAAGACTAAACCGAGGGAACAAGAGGCGGCTACCTAACTGGATTCTGGATAAAACCCTCACGACAAACGATGCCATGAACTAAGAAGGAAAGGCTCGGACTAAAGAAGGCATTTGCAACACACAAGCACCAATAAATGAATATTAGGTAGAACGTGAAAAGTGCCCCCAAATCACCATGAGAAGTTCCAGATCACAGGAAGGAAGCCAACGGGCTAATTGTACATTTTAAAAGGCTCACCCTGCTGAGCACCATATATTGGTGTAAAGGTTTTAGTGGGCCCTAACCATGCATTGTTCTAATGCCTTGTATGTGTTAATACCCATAATCCCAGCAATAGCTCCGTGGATTCTACCCTTTTCTATTTCTTAGAGAGGGAGCAGAGCCAGCATCATATAACCACTAAGTAGTAAAGGCAGAGTCTGGCTCCAAACCTGGACTCTTAACTACTATGCCACTTCCTGCACTCGGTAAATTTAAGTATTTGACAGTATTTTGCCGTCAGCCAACCTTCGGCAAAAATGAGCAGTTGCATAGCAGCTAAAATGTTTAACTTTATCCGTGAAGCTGATGATGGGTGTTAGCCTGTAAGACATCATTGTCTAGGTCCTTAGCCTAGCTTTTATCTGTAGCTCAGGGGAATGCTTGAGAAAATGTCCTGACAACACGGCTTGTAATGGTGCGATGACATGACCTGAGGAGTCTAAACAGTTACCAGCTCCAGAGAGGGAAAAGACAAATGGACAAAAGATAAGATTCCACCTAAGTCTAGTTCGGTGAACCAACAAGTTTAATTGTGGTGACTTACAGGAGCATGTTTGAGAGTTTCTTACAAGGGCAAGGCCATTTTGGGGCAGCTACACCCCTGAAGAAGAGGCCCCTCTCCCAAGTTCAGCAATTTGCTGATTGCATATATAATTAGGGGAGGGACCTTGAACACAGCTTCAAGCACCCTTCCTGCCTCCATGATAAGTGTTTATAACTCTGAGGGTGCCACATGGGTAATCCTAGCCGTTCTGATTTCAGGACCGCATTGACCATGCCCGGCCCAGAAGGCAGTTCCACAATAAGTACAAACATAGAGCATTGAATACTCATAAGGGAGTACAGATATGAAACAATCTAGCTGTAGCCTTTGGGCACAACACTGATGTAAATACAGTGGCATATGCAGAATATGATACTATTTACAGAGTTTACAAGTGTACAAAACACCAAATGCTTATGTTGTAAAATTGTACCACATGGGAAAACTGAACTTGGAATTTGGGATAATGCCTTCTGTTCATAATGGATGGGAGGGTGAACGATGGGGATGGGAGGCATGCAGGAAAGGGCACTTGTCTGGAATGTCATACCATCTCACATGAAACTATAGGAGATATTAGGACATGCTGAGATCATGGGTACTCTGTGACTTGGCTCTGAATGTCCTCCAAAGGCTCTTGTGTTAAAGTCTTGCTCTTTAGAATGGATGTGTTGGAGACAGATGGAACCTTTAAGAAGTGGGGCTTAGCAGGAGCTCTTCTGACCCGTGGAGGTTCTCCCCAGGCTTAAGTGTTTGCACAATCAGTCCCCGGTTGGTAGTGTAGGGCGGTTATGGAACCTTCCAGGGGTTTTTAGTTCAGCTCTACCTCCTGGGAGCTAAAACAAACCCATCAGGTATTTGGTGATAGCAATGAAAAAAGACTAACCAAGAGGCACGCCCTTGCAGGGGACAGTGTGATCCAGTCCCCTGGACAATGGGGTGCATGGTTCTCCTGTGCACTTGTGATGGGGTTCCGTCACCAGCTGTGGGTCCACTCAATACAGACTAGAAGCCTCCAAAGCATCTTTTCAGTTTTTATGAATGATCTCGCTATCCTAAGGGAAAATGGGGCAGCGTGAGTGAGGAATACCTATTATTTCTTGTGCTTTTAGGCTTCAATGGCCTGAGCCTCCCATGCGGCCTACCTTGCCTTTATTCTATCCCTCTTCCATGTTGCTGGCTCATGGGACATCCTGCTGCTCATGTAGCTGCCAAGCTTTCATCCACCCATCTGTTCTCTAGAAATACCCTTCTCGGCTTAAAACGTCTTGTGTGTCTTTTATGGTTTGAAATATTTTGTTTAGAAAGATACCCAAGCGACCACATGTTCACAGCATTTAATAATCACAGTAGCTAAAACATGAAAAGGTCTAGACTATCTAGATGTCTATTCACAGACGAGCCAACAAATATAGTATGCTCATATAGTGGAACCAGTATTTAGCCATAAAGAGGACCACAGTTCTGATGGAGATCGTGATGTTAGTGAACCCTGACAATGCTATGCCGGTGAAGCAAGCTCCCAGGACTGTGGCTCGATGCATTTGAGTCAGAGCAGCCCAGAGCAGTCAGCTTTACAGACATAGAAAGCAGAGCCGAGATGAATAGAAGCTGGCAGGAGTAGGGATGGGAGTTTGCCGGAATGGATATAGACATGCATTCAACGGAGCTGAAAAGTTCAAAGTTCTGGAGGTCAATGATTGGGTGGCTGGGGCGGCACTGGGCCCGCTTGTAACCCCTCCAAACTCTACACCGAGAAATGGCTGAAACTGTAAATTTTAATTACATGTTTTACCCAAATAAACATAGAAGCAAAGAACACAAATGACTACAACCCTGAAAGACAACTCCTACTGTTAGACCCTTTGTTTCTACTCTTTGAATTCTGGGGCAGACTCCATCAGCTGCAGCCCCTACAGGCACGTCTGTCTGTCCCCTCTTGCTGTGTGGAAGCTTTTGTTTTCCCAGTGCAATCTTAGTTTCCTGTCTCCTTCTGCTCTCTACCTGTTACCTCAGTGATGATAGCAAACTCCCGAGAAGAGGACCACAGTTCCCAGCAGACCCAGCTGTCTGTGCCTGAAGCTCCAATTCCATCGCCAGCTACTTACCTCCCTCATCCACACTCTGGGTATCCGTTTCCAGAGCTATAGCCTGACCTCATGCTCTGATTGCCAAGTTGCCAAGAGATCCAGAGAGCCAAAGCCATGCTCAAATCTGAACGTGTTTCTTGGCTTTAGAGAAATGGAAATAAAAGCAGCTATGGTCATTGAGATGGCCCAGAGGGTAAAGGTGCTTGTTGGTAAGGCTGACTATCGGAGTTCAATCCCAGGGACCCCCATGGTGGGAAGAGAGAACTGACTCCCACAAACTGTCTTCTAATCTCCCTCTCCCGTAAGCAAGATAAATAGATGTAAAAAAGTTGTTAAAAATCAAAGCATAGCATTTGATGAGTGTAATGAAGCAATATCTATGCTTTATGAGCATGGTATATTTCAGAACACATTTTTATGTGGATTTCTTTCTTGAATCTTTTTTATGACAGGTTTTCTATGTAGTTGGCCTCCAACTCATGATTCTCCTGCCTAAACCTCTTAATGGCTGGAATTACAGGTATATACATACCATCAAGCACAATGAATATATAAAATCCTCTAAATTAAAAAGCTTTCTAGATATATACACATTTAACTTACCTCATTTACTAGCTCATTCCCCTGTCTCAAGTGATGCTACAGAAAAATCATGAAATTTCCCTACTTAAGACTTTTCAAAGCTTTTCCATTTTTCTTGGGACGTGATCTTGACTTCTCCAGGCAGAGTGACTGCACAACTTAGCAACCAAGCTGGGGTGGTTGTTTACACCGTTAGGGAAAGAAATAGCTGTGATGGGGCCTCTCCAGGAAATCCAGCAAGTATCCAGGACCCTTTGGGATCTAGCTAGCCCCATCCTAGTTCCCATCCACGGGTGTGCAGCGGACATACTGTTCCTCTTGGTAGTCAAGTGTAGCCACTACGGAGTCTTTTCGGACCCCCAGTCACACGGGCATTTTATTTTCATACGTTAACTGCTCTCTTTCCTGCCTCCCTCTCCCAGTCTAGAGTGTTCTCCCCAGTTACTTTGTACCTACCTCTGCTCGTTTCCATCCCCATGTGAGTCCTGACAATACAATCCTGAAGGGTCTTATTTACTCATTGGTTATCCGTGCCAGCTGCCAGATCTAGGCTAGGGACTCATCTATATTCTGGCTGGAGAGAGTCTGGATGCGCTTCATGACAAATGGATGGTCAGGCACTATTCTTTGTGCTGAACTGAATGACCCTATGTTCAGCCCACAACTTCCCAAACCTGCCTTGTTGGTTTTGTAGCTCAAGGAGGGACCATCGTTTGTATGGAGTCATGACTCTGGGTCCCAACACTTTAGAGACATTTCTTTACTGATCCTGGACTGCCAGTCTCTGGCTTTTTAGATTGTTTGGGAGGCAGAGAGGATTTATTTATTTATTTATTATGTATACACTATTCTGTCTGTGTGTATGACTGCAGGCCAGAAGAGGGCACCAGACCTTATTACAGATGGTTGTGAGCCACCATATGGTTGCTGGGAATTGAACTCAGGACCTTTTGGAAGAGCAGGCAATGCTCTTAACCCCTGAGGCATCTCTCCAGCCCAAGGGAGGATTTATAAATCTGGTTGATACAACTATAATTTTCCCACTTGTTTTTATTTCTGTCTCTGTGTGCAAGCATTCACGTGTGTCACAGCACGCATGGGGAGGTCAGAGGACAGTTAAGGGGGGTGGTTCTTCCCCTCCACCGCATGGGTCCCAGTGATTGAACTCAGATATCAGGCTTGGCAACGAGAACTTTACCCTCTGCCTGAGTCATCTCTCTTGGCTTCCACTTACTTTTATGTAGCAATGATTTCTGCATGCTATTTATTATTTTCCAAAGCCTTGAGTGCTAACCATTATGGTTTATTCCAGCTTTTATTTGATGATTTTTCCCCCAATGAGATCACTGCCAGTTTTCTTTTACATAAAAACAACGTCCCAGAATTTTAATAGAAGGGCTTCTGAGAGGAATCCCCGACTGTCAGAGCCTCTCATGTTTGCTCCTAACTGACCAGTAACTTACCCTGATTGGACAGCCAGCATCTCTAGTACAAAGGACCTGTCCTGGATTTGAATACCTCAGTTTAATAAGGGAACAGGAACCTCACAGACCCGCCACTTTTTAATCTATGAAAGTGAAGGTGACATTGTTCAGGCAGGTTTTAAAAACCAGCTTTTCTTCAAACATTTGTAAACTCTTCAAAGTATGCGTATGTACGTGCACGTCTGTGTGTGGATAAGAATTCAGGTCTGTGTGGAGCCCAGAATCAAATCCATTGTTCTGGAGTTTTATGCAGTTATGACCCCCCCCCCAAATGAGAGTGCTGGAGACCAAACTCATGTCCTCTAGGAGAGCAGCAAATGCTCTTAACCACTGACCCATCTCACCAGCTCCCTAAAGATATTTTGTTATACTTGAATGAAATGTAATCGGAGGAAGTATGCTAGGTTGGTTTTTAATTCAAAGAAGTTAGTGAGGGCCGAACAGGATCCTCTCTGCTTCTACCTCTCTGCTCAGCAGTGAGAAACTCCATCTGGGAGCACACACAACAGTACGGCAGGCAGAACCATGAGTGTGCTATACCATTTCCCAGAACAGCGCTCATAAAAGAAGTTCAGAGAAATGCAAATATAGGTCAATGATAAGAACTCTAGTAAAGTGAAGGCGCAGAGGTGTGTCTAATTATAGCCAAGGTCAAGTCCGCAATCCAGTTCTCTGTGGAAAGGCAGAATTTGTGAGAAATTATCCGTCTATTTAGCGCCCCATACCCAACTTCCTTACCCTCTGTCTTCGTTCGTTGGGCCCCTTGCCGTTACGCTTCTGAGTATTTTTTAATAGACTTTTTGGCATACCTCACTGGAATACAAACTCTGAGGCTCAGGTCTTCGACCATAGTCCCTGAAGTATTCTTGCTGCTCAGCCCCATTCCCATTCGGAAGGTGTTGACGGTGTACTGGGAACTGGAGCCTGAAACAGTATCAATGGAATGGAGAAAGGCTGACTTTGCAAGATATTTGAAAGGTTTCATGCAATGGTTTTAATGACTAAATATGGAAGATCAGGGAGTATTTGTAACAAACCTCATAGCTGTAGCTTGGGGGACGGTATGGAGGTAATTATGCTTGAGTAGAGACAGCAGGATGGTCACTCTACAGTGACACCATGACACGAAGACACCAATTCTTGGATTAGTAACAGGAAAATGAATTGTTCTCCACTGACTGCTGCTTCCTTCACTTGCTCTTTCTTTGAAGAAAAGTGGCTTCCTCCTGTCGCTTAATAGAAATTGCTCTTTCTGTCGGCAGTTGCCTTCTTCATTGACCTGTGTCAATACTGCAGGAAGACACCCAAGACCAAGCTCTCAGCACAAAGGAAATGTGTGTGCCCCAGAGGGCAGGGAATAAGAGACAAGGACAGGGGATAGAGGATGAGGGAGAAGGGGGAGGGAACAAGAGAAAGGAGGCACGGATATTTGTCCCAGAGGGACAAAGGACTGTTTCTGGATAGAGAGGAAGACGGATGTGGCACATAGGAAAACGGCAGTTTATAAAGGTTAAAAAGGGGAAGCCCCATGTTAGGGTGCGGTGTTTAATTATAATAGGGCATGTTAATTTGGTGAGCCAAAGGGGGCTTTTGATAGCTGGACCTTGGGAGTCAGCCTCAGAAAGAAGGATTGACCAAATAAGGGAATAGAACCTGGGGGGGTAATATTAGGAATGTAATCTAATGGTTTTGAGCCAGGCAGAGGGAGTCGAGGAAGGGCAAGGCCTACCAGAACTAGAGTCCCTTTGAATACCTTGCCACCTGCTGGTATCTCATTTCAGATGTGCATCTAACAATGTCTGCATTTAAACTGAAGAAAGCACACAAGCTTAAGACAATGCATCTACTTGTACTGATTTCTACAACCACCAGCCATCCTATGGTGACCCATATTAGAAATTCTGCACTTGGCCTTAGCGGAAAGGTCAAGAAGGGATCCATATTAGAAATTCTAATAAAGGGGTTGACCTATCTGCACGATAAGTATGCTGGCTTAAATATCATGTTTGGTTTTGAGTGGTTGGTTGAGTTCAGTTGTGACAAGGGAAGAAACCATTTATTAGGACTGAATCTGAACAAGCATGTTAGATCCCTATGTACTTGGTTTGAAAGAGGCAGTTCTTCGGCTCTGACCATTGGATTTTGCCATTTGTAGTTCACTTGAGCTGATGGGACTTTCTCCAATGCACGCAAGGCTGTTATTTAGTTTTCAACAGGCATGATTTTTGCTAAGTAATCTGAAGATCTTTTAGGAGAGTATAAAACTTTATTGTAGAAGGGAATTCAACTGCGTGTGACGGCTTATTCTTGTCACCCCACTTTGGCAGGCTGAAGCAACAGCCTGTGAGTTTGGGGGACCTGGCTACAGAGTGAGACCTAATCACCAAAAGAAGCAACAAAAGGCACAGGAGAAAGGAGCATCAAAAGTTAATAACTCAGCAAGATCAAGTCAGCGTCGGTGACATTTCTGTTATGCGAACTTAGATCCCATTGCTTATTCAGCAAACATTTAAAGCAGACTATCTCTAGCCCGGACATTCTGAATTGTGCCAAGCATACATGTGTAGGCAGATGAGGCAAACCAGGGCCCCGTGTCCCAGAACCTGCTTCCTGTTGATGGGAGAAAGAAAGCAACAGAAGAAAGCTCATGATAACCGCAAGAATGAGGGAGAAAAGAAGGTTGGAATGAAATCCCTTCCATTTTAAGCTCCCTAGCTTTTCCTGGGGCCCGAGGACAGGACAAGGTGAACTCGGATTCATTCTTGGGTGGACAAATTTGAAGACTCTGGAGACTTATCTGACTAAGGAGGAAGGGATTAACTATTTTGAGAGTAAACATGATAGATAAGATTTAAACTCGAATTTCACCAGTCATTGTCCATGAAGATACCACTTAATATCAACCATTAAATAATAAAAGTTATCGTAGTGCCCTTTAGATGGGCGTCCACACCGGCGATTCTGAGAGTCACTGATCTATCTTTCCCTCTCTACGAACTGTGCAAACATTCATCTTCCCTCCGCAAACTATGAAATCCCTAACACTGCTGGTCCAAACACTTCAAATGAAGCATATTCGACCTGCATTTTTCAATGTTCAACTCTTTTGGAATAAAGTTCAGGTACAGGTTGATTAAACCATTCTCTTTTGTAATAAACTTAAGGCTAATACATGTCGTTTCTACTCTAAGAAATGTCTATGGACAGCCAACCCAAAGAAGCGAGAGCATTGTTTTGTGGTCCATTAGGTGCGCTTCTGGCACACTGGCAATGGAGTCCTTAACTAATAATTCAGGTGAGACGGATTAAATAATTCACTAATTTTCAGTTTGTAGCTATATAAAATTTTTCATCCACACCCTGTGTCCTGTGTTCCTGAAGTGGTGCCCCACTGTGGGCAAAATAGTTTTCTTCTCATGGATTTTTGTGCTGACGATAGCCTGCGAAGTTTTTCTGAATATGATATCCGCAGTTTTTGTTGTTGTTTTGTTTTTTTGAGACAGGGTTTCTCTGTGTGTATCCCTGACTGTACAGGCACTTGCTCTGTTGACCAGGCTGGCCTCGAACTCACAGAGATCTGCCTGCCTCTGCCTCCCAAGCGCTGGGATTAAAGGTGTGCGCCACTGGCACTGAGCTCTGCTTTCTTCCCTTGAAAGCATTCCTACGATTTGATTTGAGCTCTTATGTTCATGTCACATTCCATGAGGAAGGAATTGTTGCGGAAAGCTCTTGATCCAAAGCGGATGCACAATTTAAAAATGTGACTTTAGTTCTAGCCGTGGCCAGACAGTTGCAGCTAAGCCATTGGCCTCTGCAAGAGAAATAAATGCTGGCTGTTTGAGTCTGAAGCTGTGGCTGGTTGGTTACGCACATTGACATAGCTAACTCCCTCTCAGTTCCTTAGCACACACTGTGCCCTTTGCTCAGGATTCTTTCCCACGCCCACTCTCTGCCTAGTTAACTCCTAATTCTGTTTTAGCTCATGTTTAAATATCTTGCATGCAGGGACGATAATGGAGACCAGAATAACTTCTACTTCGCACTCTCTGGGCTCTCTTTTATAATGGTTATCACATTTATAATGTGCTTCCCGTCATCTGGCTGGATGTCTGCTTCCTCGCGGACAGTGCTTTGTTTGTGTATTAGTTCACATGGCTAGCACAGAGCAGTTTCAATAAATGGCCGGTAAGTGGTTTTTGTTGTTGGTTTTTTGTACAGTGTTATTCTACTCCTTAATTGTTAAGAAATTCAGCTTCTGAGTTACGGTTTTCAGCAGCTAAAAACATCAGCATAAAAGCACTCAGACCCTAAAAGCAGTGAAGGTTAAACATTAGCCATTAATACCACTGTAAATATTTCACACATAGGTTCATAGAAGGAACTAGGTAACCAATAGCTTTTATCACAATTAGAAAGATAACTATAGCCACTGTGTATCTTTGCCTGAAAGCCATATTTTGGCAAGTCGTAAGAGGGGGGATAAATGGCACTGTGATATATATGGTTGCAACGTATAGATTTCAAAGTATTGTGGCTGTGTCATATGCTCTGGATTCTGTTTGGAAGCAGTTTAAGGTGCATTTCAGCTGGGAATAGCCTGCAAGGACATGTGTCTGCCTCACAGATGTGCCAGTTAGTGGGTGACTCTTTCCTTTTAACAATGGAATAAAATACAATCTTTATTTTCTTTTTTAATAGTTTGTTTTTATTTTGTTTGCATTGGTGTTTGCCTGTGTGTATGTCTGTGAGATGTCAGATTTTGGAGTTACAGTCGTTAGTCGCCATATGGGTGCTGGGAATTGAACCTGGTCTGGAAGAGCAGTAGGGGTTCTTAACCACTGAGCCATCTCTTCAGCCACCAAATCTCCTTGATTTTTTCAAAAGTTTTTTTTTCCAGAGTTAACATTTTTTTTTCTCAAAATATTGTTGACAGTGCTTTCTAAGGCACTTTGCTTCAGGTCTTAATTCATCTAGATTTTTTTTTCCTTTTCTGGAAAGCTACAGCCATTGAGAGCACGTACTTCTCTTCTAGAAGAGCAGATTCGATTTCTGGTACCTTGCCAGGTAGCTCACAGTTGCCTGTAATTCCAGTTCCAGGGGTTCTGATGCTCCTGGCCTCCATAGCAGTGCATCTGTGCTCAAATGCACACATTCACACGGGCACACACAAACATGAGTGGCTAGAAATACAAAACAAATATTATTTAAAACTCAATGAGAAAAGCAACCTCTGAAAACTACTACAGAAAATTAGAAAATACTGTGAAGCATATGGAAGGAAGATTTAAATTTCTATAATCATATGTCATCCAAAGGTAGCCATTAGAAAGACTCCCTAAGATGGCTTATTAACATGCACTTTTATCTTCAAAATGATGGGATTATATCGTGACCCACTCCTTTGTGAATTTTTTTTTTACTTAATTGATGTAGGTGGGTCTATTTTCTGTGTGTTGCTTTCATTGGTTTATTAATAAAGAAACTGCTTGGCCTGATAGATCAGAACATAGGTAGGCGGGGAATACAGAACAGAATTGTGGGAGGAAGAAAGCAGAGTCAGGCAGA
>LOEQ01000032.1:625463-642657 GCA_001685075.1 Bramus lutescens | reverse complement strand
CCCGCCTCTCAATGGGCCATAGGGCAGAACATAAACAGGTTTGGCCCATGACCGGTATTTGATGATGTTGGCACTAGAGTTGAAGGGTGGGGATTTCTCTTGGGCTTGTAATTCACTATTAACCTGTTCATGCCTGAATTTCAATGCCTTTTCGCAAGGAAACTGCAGACAAGGGGGTGTTGTAGCTACCGTTTCACTCCGCCCTGTTGCATAGCGACTGAGCCCTTGTGTGTCAGGTTCTAGCTCCCCAGTGTAGAGCAAGATATCGAACAGTAATAGAGCTCATCTGTCATGATTTTGCATCTCTCGTGTGCATCCTGCTGACAGAGACAAATGTCAAACTGCTGTCATATCCATTTCCAGAAGGAATGAGACCAGAGTCCTTAGACGGGCACCTGGTTGGCCATGTTCACCTCTCTGTCTCAAGTTGCACTGTGTCCCCCTTACAACCGCGAAGTCTTAGCCATTTGGACTTTCCTGCAGCTGAACACACATCCTGTTTTTCTGTTCCTGTAGGCAATGGGCTATCAGGGGCTTTCTGGGAAGGGCCAGACACACTTCTTTTTGGTTTTCTATCGTATATATATATCTCTGTCGCAACTTTTCAGTGCTCTTGTTATCATAGAGAAAATGTCATAAACAAAATGTAAGTGAATGTGCAGAGATGTGCTCAAATAAAGATTTATTTACACAAACAGGCGGGGGGCCAGATTTGCTGGCTAGGCTGTAGCCTGCTGCTGTCTGTTCTAAACCCATGCCTGTGCTTTGGTTCTCTGCATATCCACAATTAAACACTCCTTTCTCCCCACTCATCTGACCACTGTCAGTTCCGTTAGTACCAAAAGTTCAAAGCCCTTTCTCCCTATTCCAAAATAACTAACCCAAAATAGCAGCACCCACTTCCCAGCTTCCGCCTGGACAGGCCATGTGACTTTGTGGGTCACCAAGCAACATGGTGTAGAGTACCTCTTTTCTTTATATTTTTATTTTTAAACAAATAAATATTTTATTTTTAAACAAATGAATATGTTTTTGTTGCTGTTTTGTTTTTCCCTTCCACTGTTTCTTGAGAGAATTGTGCTCTTGCCGCCTGGGGATATTGAAATAGCTTCCTTGCAGAAGCTAAACTATTTTTTTTAAATAGTTTGTTTCTTCCTGTATCTGCATCTCTGTCTCCATCTGTCTGTCTGTCTGTCTGTCTGTCTGTCTGTCTCTATGTTTCCATGGGAACCAGAAGAAAACATTAGATCCCCTGGAGCTGGAGGTACAAGCATCTCTGAGGGACCCAGTGTGGACGCTGGTCCTCTGGAAGAATAGCAAGCACTGTTAAGGGATGAACCACCTCGCATTCCAAAGCTTTCCTGTTTAAAAAGCCAGTCTCGGGTCCTTTGATGTTGACTTTGAGGTAAATGTAAAAATATAACTCATACTATTATATTATTATATAACATTATAGACATTATTTACAAAGAATATTTTAAGTATGCCTTAAACCATCTTCTTAAGGGAGCACTTCTCAACTTGTGGGTTGAATGACCCTTTCACAGGGCTTGCCTAAGGAAACACAGATATTTACATTATGGTTCATAACAGTAGCAAAGGTTATGAAGTAGTAATGAAAGTAATTTTATGGGTGGGGGTCACCACAACGTGAGGAACTGTATTAAATGGTCACAGCATTAGGGTGGTTGAGAACCCCTGTCTTAAGGCTTGGGACCTTTCTAAAGCAAGCAGAAGCAACTGATTTTCACAATGGGAGTCAAATGACCTCACTCCCAAGCTGGTCAGATGCAGCTTTTCAGGGTTCCCAGGTTCAAGCTTTTCAGGGTTCCCAGGTTCAGCGGTTCCCAGGAAGGTAATGTGTTTATGTCAGAGGCACAGAGAAGCAAATGGCTACAGCTGGTTACAAAACAAACATCAAGTGTGCACATGGCTTCTCACCTTACCTGAGCAAATAGGAAAGACGGCAGGCTGGGGGCTAATGCAGTGTGTTGGGTAAACACCAGGGAAACTGGAGAATGTTCTGGGCCGGCTCCCCACCCCCCAGGTCTGGATGTGATTCTGCTGCCGGCAGAGGGAGAGAGCACAGGGCTCTTTGGCTCTTCTTGTCACTTTCTCACCCACCGGGGTAATAGGAAACTGAAAATTCAAGTCTTGTACCCAGGATCTCCTTACAAATGTGTCAGTCACTTGCTTGGGCAGAAGCTGCAAGAGAGGCAGCTAAGGAAACCACCACGAGAAGAGGAACCGACCACTTGTGTGGGGGGCAGGGTCTCAAGATGACTTTTGCTTATAAAGGAAGAGGTGTTAATGGCGGGGGCCACAGATGATATAAATTAGGGAGGACAAAGTGGCAGTGTGTCCCATCAGTAACCTAACCCACTGCCACAGGGTCTCATGCATCTTGGTGGCCAGGAACTTCTGGCAAATTCCTAATCAGTGAGCTCTTGCCAGGGTATGTTTTGAATTTACAAACTGTGTGTGTGTGTGTGTGTGTGTGTGTGTGTGTGTGTGTGCACATGCAAGTGTGCTTAGGTGGGTGAGACATTGACAAATGAGTTTCATAAATGAATGTACTCTTTGTGTGACTGAGGCATTAAGTTTAAAATAAAATACTGTTTTATTGTCTTCAGTCTCAAGCAGTTTTTAATCAAAAGTGTCAGCCAGGCGGTGGTGGCACATGTCCTTAATCCCAGCATGCGGGAAGGCAGAGGCAAGCGGATCTCTGAGTTCGAGGCCAGCCTGGTCTACAGAGTGAGTTCCAGGATAGGCTCTAAAGCTACACAGAGAAACTAAAAAAGAAAAAAAAAAATTAAATGTCATTATCAGGCAGTGTATAACTAAACTTAATCCACATGTCCTTTGACTCTGTAATTTAGCTTTAAGGAACCAATCTCCCAATCCTAGCTATAGAAAAGGATATAAAAAATTGAAAACAGCCATTGTCTGTCAGAAGGGCTGGGTAGATGATGGGGTTCATCTTAGGGTATTCAGTGAATATTTAAGACAGGGTGAAGATGTGCAATAGTGCTCCCCAGTGTGTGAAGCATCACCAAAGAATACAAGCGTACCGGAAGGGGCTGGGCACACATAGGCACATATGATTGCACTGTATCTGTAGATGCTTCTAGGAAGCTATCTCAAAGATGTAACGATTGATCTTTCTGTGGGCAAAATGAGAAGACTAGATTCCACATGCCTCCAGGAGGGTTGCCTCCCACTCCCTCCCGCTGTGCACGATTGGAAAATCCTAACTGGCCCGGTGCATAAATCGTTTTCCAAAAGTATTTTAATGAGAACATCACTCTTCCCCATTAGTTGGGGTTCCCCTCTCGCTAGTGTCAGTGTTCGATGGAATAGACGAAAAAAGTCCGATCTGTTGTGTGAACTAGGAATGGAGTCAATGGCTATGGGATGAGGCACATTTCCGTGAGAGTGTATTTCAGTCACTAATGAATAACAGAGAACATCGACGGAGCTGCTGGGTTTGTTTGTGCACCTGGAGAGCTACGTCAGAAGCTTAGCAACTCTGCCTCTCCTGGCAAGCCACACCAAAGCCCTTTCTATACCGAGGGGTCGCTTGCCTTCCCAATGGATAATTAAAGGCCTCTGGCCTCCAATTCTTTAGAGTTACCAGTACCCTTTTTTTCTTTGCCTGTGGTTGACAAAGGGGGAAAAATGTTTGGGAGGATAAACACTCGCTGATTTATTTACATTAAATAATTCTTTGCTTGCTCTCAGTGGCCTTTCAAAAGCAGCCATATGACAATGACTCAACAGTGTTTGTGTGCTATCAAGCTTGTGGGTGGGGGCGTATGGAGGAGATGCCAAAGCTTTTCTTTTGAGACCTGCCACTAATTCAGCACTGGGTGTTCGGAAGAAAAGATACGGAGCATGCCCCTTATTTAAAAGCTTGTTGCATTGGGCTTTCTCTTGTAAAGTTCGCTGCAAATGACCCTTCCATTTGCCTAAGAATTTTGTCTTCTCTCTGTTCATATTGCAGACTCCTTAGGCCAGGGATAGTGGCCTACGCCTGTAATCCCCGTAAGCTGGAAGCAGAGATGGAAGGGTCCTCCAAGTTCCAGGATTTCGTGGTCTGGAGTTCTAACCTGATCAGGCTTACATATGAGATTGTCACAAACACACCACACCAAAGCACCAAAGGCTGTATAAGCTCTTTGTGAGACCAGTGTCTCCGTCCGTCCGTCCGTCCGTCCGTCCGTCCATCCATCCATCCATCCATCCATCCATCCATCCATCATCTATCCATCCACTTATGGAACAAATACTTAATGCTTATGCCTGTGCTGGACTCCACTGTGCTCCAGGGATACAACGTGAATACGATACATTCCTTACTTTCAAGATGTTCATGGTCTCCTAGTCTCCTAGTCTCTTCATGGTCCATTGATCTTACTGTGACTGTATTTCCCCAGGTACTGAACACAGAAGAGATTCCTCAAAGTGCTGAGTAACCTCTGGCAGCTTGAGGAAGTGCTCTGGCTGCGAACCCAGCTATGCCTGTGTGCTCTAGCTCTTGCTGAAGAACTTTTAGAAAAAGCACCAATTCTGGAGACCTCCTAACAGGGGCTTTCAGGAATGTAATTTCTTTCTTTCTTAGCCCAGGTGTTTCTGGACCTGGAATCTCTCTTCAGGCTGCTGAAGGACAACATTTGTTCTGGTTTAACAATGGTCTGGGCTACCTTCTCTTTAGGAAACAGGCTCACTTTTCACACAGACGAGTGACTGTCATGGGAAGAGGGCAAGAGGCTGGGAGAAGTAACGCTTCCTGAGCGCTGCCAAGGGCCTGGAACGCCACACACCTTACCTCACCCAGTGAACAATTACCCAGAGATGTCGGGGGTTAGTAGGGGATGCACACCCCTCTGTATGATATCTGTTTACAATTTTAAGCGAAATGATTTCTAAAGTACTATGGCATAAGTTAAGTTGCCTAAAGCAGTATGATCCAGTCATTGCCCTCACAGAGGTAAACATGCTAAGCACATACAAAATCAAATAATCACAGAAAATGGAGTTACAGTAAACAAGAGGGTTTTAGGGACCCGGAGTTTCCTAGGATGTACAGATCACAGACAGCATGAAAGATTATTTTCAATTATTATGCAAATGTTTTAAAAATTCCATTATTCATTTTCATATGCATTAGGAAAATCTAAGCCTAGTATGCCTAATCTTTGAGTACATGAATACTGTTGCTTACTCTAATAATACCAAAGGAGCTAGTTTAAAGACAGCATAGAGGAATGTGTCATGAAGCAGCCATTTTTTTAAGGGTATGACCAGGAACACAACATAGAGTCTACCGCACTATCTGAATGGCCTGACATTGAGAAATGGAGATCATACTCTCTGGGAGACAGAGAGGTTAAATGAGTTACCCATGGTCAGAAAAGATCAGAGAGACTGGAACATGTCACCTGACTTTGCCCTCACATCCCTGTTCAACCACTACTTCCTCCTCTGCAGACAAGAAAATAGCAGCTCGGCTAGTAAGCCATCTGTTTTGAAGAGAGACTACTGTGAGAATCTGGCTGCAAAGTAGAAAGCATAGACTTGGTTCAGAGCAAAACCAAAGCTAGAATGTTTACTATTCACATAGGTCTTACAAAGATCTCACATTTATTGGTGTATACTAATCCTCAAACCACCCTGTTAGATGCCATTAGATGTTGGAAATAATCTTTTTGTACACAGTGTGAAGATGTGTCTCTGTCCTTCCTCACCTGCCTAAGGAACCTTCTGATTGGTTTAATAAAGAACTTAACAGCCAATAGCTAGGCAGGAAGAGGATAGGCGGGACTTCTAGGCTGGGATAGGAGCTCAGGTTGGAAGAATCTGAGGCAAGAGATTTGCCAGCCAGATGTGGAAGACATTGTATGTATGGTACTGGGGAGATGTAAGGAGCCACGTGGCAGAACATAGATGAATATAAATGGCTTAATTTAACTTTTAAGAGCTAGTTGAGAAGCATTAGCTAAGGCCAAGCTTTCATGATTAATAAGAAGTCTTTGTGTTATTATTTGGGTGTTGTACAGAAAGTCCTGTTACAATTAGATATTTCCATCATCCTTTTTACAGGAGAAAAATGAAGGAACGAAGAAGATCAAAGGCTTTTTTCCACTTTAACTTGCAGAGTTGAGATCTGAATCTGGGTCATTCAGCTCTAGAATGTGTTCCCTTGACCATTACACAGCACACCAGTATGTGAGGAGGTGAAGGGAACGTCTTGTACCTCTATGACACTGGAGCTATTCTGCTCAGTGTGGGACATCCTTCCCACCCCACACCTCAAATTTGCCGTTAGTCCTAGTTCATCCTGTGGAAGACAGGCACAGTTTCTTCTTGACCACCAACTTTTCTTTTTTCAGCAAGGTCCCCCAGCACAGTCTCAGTCTGTCCTAGAACTCATGCTTCCCCTGTCTCAACCCTCTGAGTGCTGGGATTGCAGAAACCCCATGAGAGATCTATGGTTACCGTTCTTTCATAAGAATAATTCATTCGTGTATAACATTGAAAACTAAAAGCAAGACCTCCATCTCCAAGGCTGAGATGGTCATCCCCACAGGGCGGTGAATAGGGATGGCATAGTGGGGGTCATGTGGGTTCATGGCAAAGCTTGTTGACAGGAGCAGAGACCCAGGGCACTGCAGGGGGTCACCAGGTGCTGAGAAAGCCCTGCCTGCTGTCTGGTGCTTGGCACAGTCCTTGGTAGAGAGCTGGCATTCAGAGCCAAGAATGATTGGAAGCCTGGATGGAAACAGTTAGGCAGGGAAGTGGGCAGCAGTGTGGCGATTGGAGGTGAGAGGGCAGCATCTTGTGCCAGGTAAGCCAGGAGGAGAGGAGAGTGCCGAGTTTCCGGTCCACAGGGAAGGAAACCTTGCACAGACCGCTCAACAGCTTTCTGTAGTAGGAAGGGTTCCCGGCTCTGAGGGAATCTTTCACCTTTGTCCTACGTTGTAGCAAGCCTAGTTACAGCTTAGATGTACAGACCTCGGTCTCCCTCCCTATAAGGTACTTGCTGGGGTGGCGGGGAGGCCATCTGGGTCCTGTCATTCCTCTGCACTGGGGCTCAAAGAGAATCAGCCTATGGGCTCTTTATCTCCCCAGCAGGTGCTGACAGCTGAGCCATTCCACACACCTTTGGGGCAAAGAAGCCCCGGAAGCCAGAGCAGGGCCAAGTTCAAAGACTGGACATTCTTTCCGAGGCTATCAGAAGCAGCCCAGAGGGCCGGCTCCCGCATTACATAAGCAACAGGTTAGCAGGTCCGGCACCGCTGCGCTCAGCCTTGGCCTCTCGGACTTGAGGACTTGCGCAACTATTGTGCAGAAGCACTTGTTCGGTGTGGCAACAGGGCAACATGGTTATCAAATACGTGGTGCATCCGCCCAGACTCACTTAGACAACACCAAAGCTCTTCACCACCAGGTGGTTAAAGCTACCTGATAGGGTTGGCAGGAGGCAAAGCCATGACTTACTGTAGCTCTTGGCCCAAGCCACCGAACACTCAGTACCTTGTACCCCGTTAGCCTTGGGCAGTAAAGCCTCTGATAAAATGTTCTTTTTTGCTGTTTGTTTTTCCTGGCAGTCTCATTTTGGGGTATAAATGGCTCATTATTTCCATCCCATAGATCCATTCTTGCTTTCTGAAATAACGGAAAGATTGGTTAAAAAAAATCATCACTGGGGCGACCCCTCCTCTCCCCAAGTGTTGTGACCTTGAACAGAGGCCGAGTTTCCACAGTGCTCTGGCCATCTAGAGTTGAGCCAGTGTGGGAGAGAAGGCGTCCGCGGGCAGGGGATATAAATATATTTACACTAAAGTGCTTGGTGCTGTTTAATGCCAGGAAGTGGCACAGACACCCCCCTCCCCGCCCCATTGCCGTCACCGGAGCCCCCGCAATCTGCAACCTTCTCAGAGGACACAGGGCAAGCGTCAGAGGTTAGGAAGTTGGAGCAGGGTCCTTCCCCAGATGGGTCATTTTCCCTGCAGGGCAGCTTGGAGGCAAATTTTATTAAGGATCAAGTAGCTGGCCCAAGGCAGTATAAATAGTGAGAAAAGCATATGACAGAGAGTCTCAGAAATGAATGTGGCTTAGACCCAGGCAGAAGGTGCCCGCTCTGTTTACTGTTACTGGGCACTTTGCGTGGAGATGTCTCCCCAGCAACCATCCACGGTGTGTAGGACCGTGAACACAGACTTGCTGAGGCTTAGTACCCAAATCTTTAGAGACGTTGCCTTACTCTTGGAAACGGATGAACCACACAGTTAATTCAGGGAAGGAGCCTGGACAGGAAGAGGCTGTCATCCAGAAGCAGAGGCTGGCCCCTAAAAGCTTCCCCAGATTAGCCAGGTACTATTGAGGGCAAAACATTGACTCGTGTCTTAATATTGTATAGAAACTGTCACATCAGAAATAGACAAGAAAGGTCTCAAGTTTGACTTGTCCCAGGACATTCTTGAACAAATTTAATGTTCCCGATTAGCTTGCTTTGCTGTTGCCTCTCTTTAGGGTAGACCCCAAGTGTAAGCCAAGCTTTAGGGAAATGGATCAAGCCATGGAGAACTGAGTGATGAGGACCACAGAGCTATTGAAGAACAATGTCTTCTTAAACTAGCTGTCTCTTGTCAACCCTATCCCCACTGTCCAGAGTTATAGACACCTTGTGTCCATCCATTGGAGAAGGCTCTTAGGATTGGAAGGGTGTGGCGTGTTTCCACTTATATTTAACAGGTTTCCAAGGTACCCCTAGGCGCGTTCATCTTCTGCAACAGGACTTCTACTTCTTCCATACCTAAACTCTAAGTGTACTGAGAAGGATGACAGTATTGCCAGTGTCCCATCCTCTTAGAGAGGACAGTAGCCACCTGAATATATCATACCCTGTCTGTTTTTTAAGCATTGATATCTATACTTTGCCTCCAGAACCTAGATATAGAAGGCTGCTGACTTCCAGAGGCCAGTGACCAGGAGGAGCCAATGCTCTCAGAATTCCTCCCGGAGGGTGTGAGGACACAGATGGGCCCTGTTTCCTCCTCCTAACCTCACTCTCATTCTGGCAAAGACAGTTTACTCCTTAACCAATATTTATTCTGTTTCTTTTCCTATGAAAACAATTCTAGCCTGGCAAAATTCCTGGCTGGGAGATATTTCCCAGCCCCTCTCATAGTAGGAATGTGTAGGGCAGGTGCTTGCATAAATTTGAATTTTGTCAAGCAAATATTTTTTAATTATAAGCATGTATGTGTGCCTGGCATAGTATTTTTAAAATTTTAATGGCTTATTTTTATTTTGTGTGTACGAATGCTTTGCCTGCCTGCCTGCATGTATGTATGTGTGTGCCTGGTACCCAAGAAGGCCAGAAGAGGGACTTAGATCCCCTAGAATTGGAGTCACAGACTGTTGGGAGTTGTCCTGTGGGCACTGGGGGCTGAACTCAAGTCCTCTGCAAGAGCAGCCAGTGCACTTAACATCTGGACCATCTTCCCAGTCCCCAATATTATTGTATTTTTATTTGTCAAATATGGCAACTCTGTACACAGGGATTTTGGAATGAAGGTCTACATATTCTTTGTTCTCCTCTCCTTTCTCTCCTGGGACATAGAGAACTGGGACTTTAGCAATCACCTGGAGACATGTGGTCAAGGGCAGCAGAAATTGACAATAGAGGCCTGGGGTCTGTAGTGAATATACACCTTTAGAGGTTTGTGTGTGTGTGAATAAACCATCGGTCCACATTAGCTACGGTGCTATTTCTGATCTGTATCAAACTGCTGCTAGGTATTCCTATGATACAGCCCTAATATACCATAAGGTAGCATTTTATGCATCATAAATAATTATCTCTAGTATAAGCATATATACTGTACATATGATATGAGACAAGGTCTGATATCCCAGATTGTCCCTGAACTCTCTCTCTATCCAAGGCTGGCCTTGAACTCTTGATCCTTGTGCCTCTGCCCCCAGTACTGGGATTACAGTTGTGTGCCTCCACACCCAAATTAGTTAATGTGCTTTGTAACATCTCGAAGAGATGTGGGGTTGTATTCCTTCTATTCTTTGCAAAGGAAGCCCCCAAACTGAGCCCAGTCCACAGCACTGGTCCCTGGCTGTTTGCTGCCATTGTGTATTTTGAGCTCTTGTTTCAGACAGTAATATTTCGAAAGCTAAATGGTTCTAAACTTCCGCAGACATTCTGCCTGAAACTTAGCTCATGTCTACTGATCTACTTAAATCCCAGAATCATCTTTCAAGAAGGTATCGCTAGCTTCTCTCATATGGCACAAAGGCGAATTAAGGATAGGCATGTGTCCAGACAAGGTCATTTATAAAGTCAATAACTTAGAGCGAAGGTGCTAGCCATGATGGCATAGTCCTATATTGCCAGCACTCAGGAGGCTGAGGCAGGGGGACTTCCAGTTTCAGAACAGCCTGGGGTATGTAGGGAGTTCAAAGTGAGCTGCAGCTATATGGGGAGATCCTGGTTCAAAGGCAACCACAGTGAAATCAGGAATGGAATCAAATACAGCTCCTTCAGCAAGTCATGACCTTGAAGGTCCGCTGTGAGATATTCTGGGTAGTAGAGTGAAGGGGTCAAACGTCCCTTTGCATATAAGGCTGAGGTACCGGTTATAAGGGAAAAGAAAGAGTGGTTAGCTGGGCTGTGAACTGCATAAATACCTGGCTCCTTTTCGGCAGTGGAATCTTTTGAAGGTTAAGTGGTAGTAAATAATCAACCGCACCTTCTCAGATTGGCTGCATTTACATCTCTCTAAAATACTCCCACCAACACCGTCCCCCAAAGACGAAGCTACTGTGAACCCGAGAGCAGACTTTCCTTATGGGAATCCCTCTTCAAACATGCAGAGAACAAGATCAGGACCGGTCTAGCTGGCGGAGGCTGCCCTCAGGAGGTGGCTAGACTTTGTGATGTGAGGGCCGAGAGTTAGAATTTAATGGGGAGAGGAAGCAAGAAGCTGCACACACTGTTTTGGAAGTCTCTACACGGGACTCCCAGCTCCAGCAGACAGCAAGGAAGGGTGGGGTCAGGGGTATAGAGAGCCGTGGAGCCAAACCTCAGGGCAACACAGGCAATGCCACAAATAACAAAAGCAAAGGACCCAGAAGAATAAGCCATCCTCGAACAGAGAAAGATCAGCCCAGAGCCTCTGCCCTTGGAATCTGCTCAGAGGTTATGACGTCATGGTTGACATCTCGGGGCGATGATGGATGAATTGTTTGTAGGCATCCAAACAATAGACATAAATGAAAGCAGCACAGAATTGAGTTGGATGTTTAAAACCACATCACGTGTGTTCATTGGTGTCTTGCCCATCATGTTGAGGGTGAGGGAGAAATATATTTGATAGTCATTCCGGGACAGACATGCGACACATGTCTTAGTAGGCTGAGGCAGGAAGATCACGAGTTTGAGGCTAACCTGAGCTACACAGTGAGTTTTGGGTCAGTTTGGACCACATAGTGAAAGTCTGTCTCTGAACAAAACAGAAAACAAAACAAAGCTCTATTGATTGAACATCTACTAGGTACCAGGCCTCGTGGTCAGGAATGTATGCTGGTCAGACAGGTTAACAACGCCTTTGAACTTCCCAAGAACATTTCAACTTTACAAGGTCCTTCCCTGCTTTAAGAGCACAACTGAAGCCAGTCACCTGTGTCCTGTGCTCTCTTTTAATGGCTGTCATTTTAACGAAAGTGCAGTAACGAACGTGCTGGTAGGCAAGTTCATGAAATACTCTCAGTTTTAAAATAGGCTTATGGTAAGTCCTCCAATAAAAATGAGAAGACTGCTTTAGGTTTAGTTTTCCTCTGCTACTAATTAGTCTTTTTTTCCCTTTCTTTACGACTAAGTTTAAACATTTATCAAATGAACTGTTGAGTGTGGGACAAGAGGACTTAGTGACTCTTGGTTTAGTATAGGCAGTAAGTGGAGGCTGATGGCCCAGAACTGGTTGCTAGACCTCTTCAAACTGTGCAGACTTGCATTTCTTGCTTAAATGCCTCAAGGGCTGTGTTTCCACATCTGAGATATGGGGAAATTGCAGTATTTGTCATGAAGATAAATTCGATTTAAAGATTAGGTAACTGGTTCGTTGAAGGTCAAAACATGCCCTAGCAAACGTTGCTTCTTTTCGTACTCCTCAGAAATTATTGGATCTCTTAGTTTATTGCTTGTTCATCTGTATATATGTATGTCTGCAGCTATCAATAGATTGATCAGTTCATCTATTTATTACCATGGATAGCTCAGTGAGTGTTTAAACATATTGGGAGCATAATGGCATCATGGATTCTTTCTGCCAGCAATAACCCTATGCCTCACTCCCTTATTCTACCCTTAACAACCAACTGGAGGTTTTCTGTTTTTAAAGAAAAGATCTAAAGTGTCTGACTTTTACCTGGCTCCTAGCTTCTCTGTTCCCCTTCATCCTTTTCTTAGACTCTCACTCCCTCTGTTTGATGAGTGAGGAGGAGGGAGAAGGGAGGGCCTGCTACCACTTACCCACCCAGCCATGTCCACAGTCCGCTCATGCTAGGGTTGTGGTGGCACTGTGGAGAGTTAGCTTTCCCCTGTGGCAGGTGCCTAAGGGCTGGCGGCACATGGTGACTAAACACAGGGCCTCCTGCCTGGATAGGCAGTGCCCTGGAAGACGTGGTTGTCCACTAACTCCTGATACCTTGCTCAGCTACTCCCGTAGCCTTCATCTTTGCAGTCTGATGCATGGTGGCTCATCTGTCTGGTATCTACTGATTTGCCTCTGTATTTATGTGTAATTTTGATGATGTTTTCTTGGTGCTTTGAGAAATCAGTTGCCTTTATAAGCTCATTGCTTAAGCAAACAATCCCCATGCTATTTCTTTGCTTCTCCATGTCTGGCCCTGTATAGTTGGATGATGTTTATAAATTTCTGTGGATTGCCACATCAGGCAGGAAGCTGTTGCCATCACCAACCTCTTCTTGATTGCATTTTCTGTTTTCTCAACTGTATTGTGAGTGCCTTGAGCTGGGCCTTCTCTTACTGAGTTACTTCAATACGGTCTTGTACAGGTTTTATGTGTGATTTTTTAACCCTATTTCTCAAGGATTTGATTTGTTCTACACACCCATCTGTGATTGTTCCATCTTGCACATGGAACCAGTAATGGCTCGCAGGGAATTGCCTTTAAACAGAGGCTGAGATGAATTGGTGATGCCTTCTGCTCTTGTCCCAGGAGATCCTCTGGGCCACTCCATGTCCCTTTCCCTGTCAGCTCAGTGACAGAAGGGAAAGCTTAGAGATCAGACGCTGCTAGAACAGAAGCCCCAGACATGATCAGGAGGCATCATTAACACAATTATTTATTTTAGAGAGGGTGCATGGTGGGTGTCAGGGTGGAGGGTGTGCATGTTGAGGGGTTCAGGATGGAGGGCCAGATATGATTTTGTGAGCATCATTTCTTTCCTTTTACCATGTGGGTCCCAGGGATTAAACTAAGGTTGTTCAACTTCTTACCTCCTCAGCCCTCTTATTGGCTGGCTCCATGGAAGCATATTTAGCAGCCCCCAAACTCTAGCTCTGTGAAAACCCCTACCACCTTTCTCTTGTCTTATTTTTGCTAGCTTTCTGATCCTACCATTGGCTGATTAACTCTTCTGAAATTCCTAAGACCAACACTTTCATCCTATTTCACTGAGCTCAAATCGCAAAGGAGGAAACAATATTTATTTGATGAATGCCATATTGGTGGTATTAGGCTGGGTGCAATAGACATAATGCTACTTCTTTAGTAGAAGCCCTACTTGGGAGGCTGAGGTAGAAGACTCCAAATCTAATGGCAGCATGGGCCTGTCTGCCTGTCTGAGATAGGGAAAAGGTTGAGGGAGGAGGGGGAGGAAGAGGAGGAGGAGAAGGAGGAGGATGAGAAATAAGAAGAATCAGATGGAATAAGAGTCTACTTTTGTTGGTGTCTTAGTTAGGGTTTCTATTGCTGCGACGAAACACCATGTCTGAAGAACAAGTTGGGGAGGAAAGGGTTTATTTGGCTTACACTTCAGCATTGCTGTTCATCACTGGAGGAAGTCAGGACAGGAACTCAAAACAGGGTAGGATCCTGGAGGCCAGGAGCTGATGCAGAGGCCATGGAGGGGAGCTGCTTACTGGCTTACTTCCTATAGCTGGTTCAGCCCACTTTTTACAGAACCCAGGACCAACAGCCAGCCCAGGGATAACACCACCCACCATGGGTTGGGTCCTCCCCAATTGATCTCTAATTGAGAAGATGCCTTACAGCTGAATCTCATGGAGGCGTTTCCTCAGCTGAGGCTCCTTCCTCGCTGACGACTCTAGCTGTGTTAAACTGACATGCGAAACTAGCTGGTAGAGCTGGTTCAGTCTTATCTTTCCCCAGATACAGTGATCAGTCTTTTGGAAGAAAACACGTAGTCATTACTCTGTTAATCATTACTTTTTCCTCCTGTGCTTTGGGAGGAACACCTAGCTCTCAAGACAGGATAGGCTCTCTGATCATTGTCTCCCCTGTCCCGACCAAGGACAAGCCGCAGTACCTGGTCCACTTAATCTATAGCACTAGACCTCATTTATTTCAGGCTCTTGAGAAAGTGGACTGTACCAGTGACCCTGTCTGTGGGTCTCTACAAACTTCACCAGATTTGTGACCGCTAATACTGCAGGTAACCAACCAGTAGCCATATCTGGTGTGTGACCTATATATAGTCCATTGTGTGTTTGCCTTTTTTTGTTTGTTTGTTTCCCATCAGCCTCCACCCCATCTAAATTCTGTTACAATACACCTTTCTTCTTGGCTAATGAAATGAGGTCATTGGCCAGCACCCCACGCTGGACTCTAACTCTCGTCCTACACTTGGTTGTCAGGAAGTCTCAACGGCAGCTCGGTTTTCAGCTGTAAGCTCTATTCTGTAGCTATGGTAGCAATCTTAAGACCTCCCAGATGGCAGAGATCTCATAGCCATCCCTTCAGTGGCCCGCTTTTCAATGCTGTTGCACTGGAGATGGTCTTGGCTTGTTTTCTGTTGCTGTAATCGAAAGCTAGAGACTTGGTAACCTATCAAAGAAGCCAGTTTATTTTGGCCCACAGTCCTGGAGTAGCCTAAGTCTTGTGTTTGTCTGATTTCTGTGGAAGGGCCTCCTGCTGCTTGAACACATGACAAAAAGCAGAAATACAAGCAGGTGGGGGAATAGAGAAAAGGAAGCCAAGTGCATGAATATGTGCGCACACACATATATACATACATACATATACGCACAATATATGCATACATATATATGCATGCACAGACACATATATACATACATACACACAATATATGCATGCATATATACATGCACACACATATATACATACATACTCGTACGCATGCACACGCATATACATACATATATATGCACGCACACACATATACATACATACACACATGCACACACACAGACACACACACAATGTGTGTGCATGCAGTCACAAAGGAATGTTCAAGGAAATATTTTCTGCCCTGACAGAGCTCTCTTTCTCATTTAATTCTGTATCTATGTTAAGTGCATGTTCTAGAGCCAGAGTGCATGCTTTCATTTTAGGGAGCCTTCAATACATCAATGAATTTTTTTTTAACTTTGGAGACAATGCAGTATATCCAGACAATGAGAAAAGAGCTTGCTACACAAGTCTGGTGACCTGAGTTCGAGCCCTGGGACCAGCATGATGGAAGGAAGAATAAACTTCTATAAGTTGTCCTCTGACCACCATTTAAGTGTTGTGACACACTCTAGGCGGTACTTACACACACACACATGCACACACATAAACAATAAATTAAAACATGGTATATTTTTCATAAAGTACATGAATTTTAAGTGTTCAGCTTAATAATTTTTATCTATCTTTATACCAATATTATTGTGATATTTGAAGTATGTTTCCTTTATACATATAACTACACTATGCCATTATTGTTATTATCATTATTATGTTTATGATGTAGGTTTTGGTGTACTGTCTGGGTTGGTCTTCAACTCCTGGGTCCAAGCTATTGTCCTGCTTTAGTTTCTTAGGTACCTGAAACACCACACCCAATTAGATCCCTTTATTATTATGTTTATGTTCATTTCTAGCTTATTGCCTTCTAGTTAAAAATCCTGCTTTTGTGTCTGTCAGGTCACTCAATATGAGTGATGAGGAGACAGAGATATTGACCTCCTGCTACTCTGGGGCATGGATTCCTCCCTGCGATGAACATGATGGGTTTAGTCATATCACCCTTAAAGGTGAGGAAATTGAGCTTCAAGGTGGCTAAGTAATCCATCATACTGGTACAGTTAGACCAAGTTTGAGACTCTGTCTCTCTTTCTTTTAGACAATCGACAAGGTGGTAGGATACATTTTCTTAATTTTGGATTTCCTGAAAGCAAAACCTGAGATGTTTCATCTGAAAAGTGACCCCAAAGAAGAAGAACTGGAAGCAAGGGGTGTGAGACAGCAAAGAGGGGAAGCCCAGATATGGATGGCCTCTTGGTTAGGCTATGGCTGCAGACAACTCACGTTCTTTCTCACAAACCCTCCAGAGGAGGGTCGTGAACTATGCCACGATGCTGCCCATCCAGAAGGTTCAAGAAGAACTAGAAATCCAGTAGCTTTTATCATTCAGTGGCCAAAGGGACCACAATGGTAGCTTTCATTTGACTTCTGGATTATAATGTGTTGGTACCAAGGAGACGCCCCTTCCTTGTTATCCTTTCTGATGGCCCAAGAGAAACCCTGATACTGGAAGACAAAGATTCTACTCAGAGGCCCCTGTAAGACACAGTCAAAGTGCTCTCAGGTGAGACTGGACAGAGATGACATGGAGCTGAATGCCGCAGAGGTGGCTGCAAGAGGAGGTGGTGTTGAGCATGCAAGAAGTGGTTCAGGAAAAGCAGCCAGTGCACAAACCAAGAATGATTCGGCAATGTTGTTCCAGAACGGGAAATGGTTCGCCAGTAACATGCCTCCTCTTGTAGTGGAGATTTCAACCTGAACCTAGGCCTATTCTTCTGTTAGAATTCATGTCCAGACATGTTTGAAAAGTTAATGGAGCTGGCTGAGAAGATCTTTGTACGCATTTACTTGCATGAGTTCTTTTTCTCATGGTTGGTCT
>LOEQ01000032.1:594733-610383 GCA_001685075.1 Bramus lutescens | reverse complement strand
ATAAGGTTTTCACCTGTTGGCCCACCTGACTGTTGGGTATATAAGCCTCCGTGGTGCTATTAAATAGGGGGCTTCTTACCAGCGACTAGGGGTCCGTGTCTCTGTCTCTATCTCTGTGTTTCAACCTCCAGCCCCTTGCCCGAAGCTCACGAACTGTATGGTAGCACAGAGAGCACAGATAGGCGCTGTGCGCTGCAGCTCTGCACAGACAAAAAGGCTTGTTGAACCCTACGTGAGAGTCAGTGGTTGGGCATCAGTAAACACAGTCCCAACCTGCGTGGCACTTTGCTAGTGAGGCATTTGTGTGCAGGAACGCCCGGAAGTTTTACTTCTGAGCAACTATAAATGGAATGTGACCCACTGAGAGGGAAAACCCACCTAATTCTAAACCATCAGGGGTTGATGGTAAAAGCCAAATGAAACATAAACAAACAAAAACAAAACAAAACAGCAGCAACAACAAAACTATCAGACTCAAGGTTTAATGAGACTTCACATCGTAGCGTAGTGCTCCTCGTAGACCAGTCTGCTGTAAATCTCTTCATGGGATGTATGCATCTTTCTGTGTAGGGCAGCATACAGCAGGATACAAGGTGTTCTTGCTGTGTGCCCAAATTCTCCAAACTTCCTACTGTTTTTCTTAGGGAAGACAGTCTTGAGTTAGAGCAGTTGGGAAAGAGGCAGAAGCTGCCCGACTCCCATGCTTTGGAAAGAGAAGGAAGAACAAGAGAAGTTTCCCTTCTCAATGGATCAGGTGCTTCTTGGCATTAATGGATGATCTGCTTCTTAAAAATTATTTAATGTCGGGCAGTGGTGGCACACATCTTTAATCTACCACTCAGGAGGAAGAGGCAGGTAGATCTCTGAGTTTGAGGCCAGACTAGTTTACAGAGCGAGTTCCAGGATAACACAGAGAAACAAAAATTATTAAGCTAACTAATTTTAGAGTCTCATGCTGCACCAGTTGAGTTTGCTGGTCACCATCTAAACTAAAAATGAGTGCTTTGCCTGCATGGAGGTCTGTGTTCCACAAACATACCCTGGTGTCCAGGGAGAGCACGAAGAAGGCATTGGATCCCCTTGAACTTGAGTAACAGATGGTTGTGAGTTGCCATACGGGTGCTGGGAAGTGAGCCCCTGAATTCTGCAAGAGCAACTGGTGCTCTCAACTCCTGAGCCATCGCTCCAGCCCCTTCATCTAGTCTTCGGTCAGACTGCTCTGCCATTGTAGAATTCCTTATATAATTATATGTCCTAGACTTTAATTCCTTATCAGATGAATGTTTTGCAAATAATTTTCTTCTGTATAATGTCCCATCTCGATTTCGAGGCTCTCTGTTGTGCGGAAGTTTTTTTTTTAGCTTGTGTGAAAAAACAATTCAGTTACACTGCCAGAAATATGTTCCTTTTGTAATACCTTGATTTATACACATTTCATATTTAAATATATTATTTCAAGATTTAAGATATAATCAAAATTGTGTTCAAGATTTTTGATGACTTCAAAAATATTTGATATGTCAATATCATTATCAACGTTAAAATCTAGTTACCTATCTGTACTTAGCAGCATTGCAAAGGAAAGGAAGGGCAGGAGAGACAGTTTTGTAATCTGGAGTATAAAATGTAAGCAGGAACATAAAATAGTTTAAAAGAAGGCTAATTGTGTCTGCGTTATCATTTTGATGGGCTAGGACTGCTCCTGCTGGCTTCCGAGAGCCAAATGCTACATTTGCCAGAATAAGCTGGTTATCAAACATCCATTATTAAAAATTAAATTCGCTGGTGACACATGCCTTTAAACCTAGCGTTTGGGAGGCAGAGGCAGGAGATCATGAAAATTCAAAGCCAGACTGGTCCACATAGTTTCAGGCTAGCTAGAAGTATACAGGGAGACACTGTTGCAAACGAAAACAAAACTGGTTATATAAACTTAAAATTAAATAAATTTTTATAATAACCAAACAATACATAGTCCTTAACTGTTGGGGGTTGTGGACTCTCAGACCCTGGATTTTCTGTAAACAACTTGTCATGCTTGCAGCTGCTCTGAGCAAAACAACCTGTTTTCCTGTGTTTGCAGCTGCTCTGAGACCCTCAGGAGTTCCTGATGGCAGGGGAGTGGTTTCTGGTGGGTTTGGCTGGGTTGTGGCTATCAGTTAAGGATCCCTATATAAGCTGCCCTGGACACAATAAAGAGGGCATTCCTGTTTCAGGGATGACCTGTGTCCCCGTCTCTATGTTTACCAGTTTAAATCTCCAGCCCCTTTTCCTGCTTGCGAAAAGAGGGTCTGTCTTAGCTACAGGCGCAGTACCGTAGTACACATAGTACAGGTGCTACAGGACTGTAGTACATGTAGTAGAACGGATGTTACGCTCAACTTCATCCTTCTGTGTGATTATTACATCTGGCCTCAGAGTTGTTTTTGACCACTATGTCTGACTGATGGGCTTCTTATAGGTGTGCTAGTGTGTATCTTAATTCAGCTGTGTCTAGAGACATCATCTTGGTGTGCCAAAACAGGGCAGTGTGGGTGTATTTACACCGCAGAGATTGACAAACTCTAGCAAACAAGCCTGTCTTCTCTCCACCAGAGTTGGCCATCAAGCATCCACATGCACAGCATTCTATACATATATCAACTGGGACAGTCTTTCAGGACTTCCGCTGCCCAAAGGAGGGGGAGATTGCCCCAGCTCTGCTTTAACCAGGGATATTTTTTAGAGTGAGGACAAACCACAGAGTGCTCACAGCGTGCCTCTGAACAATTTTATACAGGTGAATTGAGCTAACATGAATACTAAAATTCAAAGGTAAAACAATGTAATCTTTTAAAGTAATAGAAAGACGGAGGTGTGTGTGTGTGTATGAGAGAGAGAGAGGGGGGCAATCTATCCCCTCTGGCTATGGCTCATGAGATATCTTAAGTAACTTTTGTGACTTCTCAGAAAGAGTTAAAGGCTTTTCTGTACTTTTCCAGCCGGTCGCTGAAGCCCAAAGATCTCTTTGAGCTGTTGCAGAAGGAAAAGATGTTTTAGAGGTTACCTAATACACAGGCTGTGCTTCTGTGACTTCCTGGACGTGGGGAAGTGGTGGGCTGGGAAGCAGCACTATGTAGAATGATTCTTTTCTACTCCAAGTCAATGCAGACCCCTAAATCCTTCAGGGGTGGGGAGGTGGGGAGAGGAACAGTAATGATCAGTTATGTTTAAAATACATGGGAAAATGAAGGCGTATTACAACAGGGGCACAAAACCACAAATTATCCTGCTTCAAAAACGGTTAAATGGTAGATTTCATGTTACATATTTAGCAGCAAAATTTAAAACAAGCACATTAAAAATAATCTTTTTATCCTCGCAATAACTACATAAATCTTCTGAAGAGAACAGTGTTAATGTTATTTAATCAAGAAATATGAATTATGCATATTATATGATACATATATATGTATCATAAATAATAGTAGTAGAAGCAAGGTGGCCAGAGCAAATGATAGGGAGTCTGGAAGACACAGGACTCCTAAGGTAAGAAAAGGATCTCATCATAGCCACTGTTCATTTAGTCCAGTAGAAGCTGTCACAGTCAAACCTGGGAGGACCATTGTGGAGCACCAGGAGCGGAAGGCCAAGGAAGACCAAAGACGAGAAGGCTCCAGGACATGATCTGATTGGTCGCCTGGGCAACAGCAGATATCTGGTTAGCAGAGGTTCCTGATAGGCTCACAGGAAGTGAACTGACATGGTGCTTTGCCAAGGCCCAGTTTTTACAGGTGTGCATCTCTGCGATCAGGATGCCACCTCCAGTTGCTTGTGTCAAGTCCCCGTCACCTGGGAGGCAGTCATGGTGGTGTCACTGTTGAGCACCTGGAATCTGGGACGCAGATGCTCACACTGTGGTTCTGTGTTATTCAAGTAGTAGTTGCATCGCTTTACATTGAACACAGCACGAAATAAAAATTTCTGATGAGAAAGCATGGGGTTATGGTTTAATGAGTGTTCTTCATTAAATGTTTGTTTTATAATCAATAATGCCTTAGTAATAGCTATCTAAATTAACTTTCTATAATTATGGATCCTCTTTACCAACAGTTTTGGGTCTTTTCATATAGTATTTCTGTTGAATCAGAAATGTACATTTAGGTTGATAAAGGGAATTGCCCAGAAGCCATAATTCTGCATTCAGAAATGGCCACCTGCATGCTGAATTTGCTTGTTCATCTGTAATATTTGTCCAGCCAGGCATAGTGATGAACACGGCACTTCTAATTCCAGAACTCATAAGATAGAGGCCAGGGGAACTTGGGCTTAAGGCTCGCCTGAGCTACACAGTAAGTTCAGAGCCAGCTAAGAATACAAAGTAAAACCTTCCCTGGGCAGTGGTGGCCCATGCCTTTAATCTTAGCTCTCTGGAGGCAGAGGCAAGTGGGTATTTGAGTTCAAGGCTAGCCTGGTTTACAGAATGAGTTTCGAGACAGTCAGAGATACACAGAGAAACACTATCTCAAAAACCCAAAAGGCAACCAACCAAAACAAAACAACCCAACAACAACAAGACCGTGAAAATAAATGAACAATTTAATTAAATAGATAAACATGCCCAAAGAGTATTTTTGATGGAGTTGATATCTGCTTAAGGTTATAAAGAAAAGTAAATAACTGAGTTTCTGGGTTGTGCACACCCAGGTTCGGGTCATCGTCAGTGCACAGCACGCAAGCTTGCATCCACACCCAAATCAGTGCACCCCGAGGCTTTTGTTACATGAATAAGGGAACCAAGGAGGAAGTGGGAAGCTGCCAAGCCGTGATGCAAAGTTCTTGACAAATTTCATCAAAAATGATGATGGCTTTTCTTTGAGCTGCAGAGTTATAAGGTACCAGCTATTTCACAGCGGGGAGCATCTTTTCTGGAGGAGAGAGGTGGACTATACCCCCTCTCTAGTGGCAGAGCAGAGGTTGAAGTGGAAAGAAGTGAACCCACCCAGTCATTTGCTTCCCTTTCACTGGGTCCCTGGAAAAAAAAATACAGAAGAGTTTAAATGCCATCTTTACCTCTTTCTCTCTCTTCCTCAAGAAAAAAAAAGCTGAAATAGCAATCGCATTAACTTTTTGCTGTGCTTTGCTCTTATGCAGTAATAGAATTGTAACTCTTGATTGCTAACGATGAGGGTTTCATTGTTGTGAAAATCCCGTTCAGCGTGCATTCCATTTTCACTTTTAGAAAATTCACTCTGGATGAAAGGGGGTTAGGAGCTTTGAAAGACCCAGGCTGAGCTGAAGCTCTGACTTTCCCAAAGACATTACCCACTGTGACAAGCCGGGTGTTGCTATGATTTGGGCCCTCCTTTGATGAGTAATGTTGGCGAAGACCAGATGCTCTGCGGCTCACTGGAGTCTGGAGGCACTGTGCAACTGAAAGACAATACTATTAAGTCAGTGGGAGTTTTTATTAGGTGGAAGTAATCGCAGGAGTAATGACAGTCATTATAATCATGTTGCACATGGCCTTGGGCCCCCAGACTACAGTCAGCTCGGAATGTATGAAGAATATGCAGTTCCAAAACCTGTCTGGAAAGGATGTCCCAATCCCACCTCTTCTTCCAAAAACGATCTTGGATGCTGAAAATTGCAGGACTAGCCAGAGGCAGCAGTAGATGTTGGGGCTCTTGCATTTACACTGATGCTTTGCGTATTTCCAGAAATTCTTCTCTGGGTGAGAGTCAAAATGAACTCATCCCGAGGAAGGCAGAGAATGTCCTGGGGTGATCCACATCAGTTCATGGGCAGAACTTTTGCAATAACTGGCTGCAGACACGGTGTGAAAAAAGCCAGGAGCAATTTAGAGAGCAGGATAATTACTCTTCCACAGGACTAATAGTCTGAGGGGAGTATTAGTCCCAGGAACTCGGTGGTGTGAGGCACCATTTGGGATCATATATGTGCTGCAGGAGGACTGCGGGGGGGGAGCCTGGCTCACACTAGAATGACTTGACAATATAATATACCTAGGGAAGAGAGAAAAGAAATGCATGAATCAAACATTTCTGTACCAATTCCTCCGAAGGGACTTAGAAAAGTTCACTCTATCAAAATGATACTTGGCTGGGTTGATACTCAAAAGGATTGGCACATGAACACAAAGATCTGATTTAAAACCTGGCACGGTGGTGCACATTTGTAATCCTGGCACTGGGGTGGCAGAGACAAGCGGATCCCTGGGCCTTGCTGGCCAGGTAGCCTAGCCTACTTGGTGAGATGCAGGCAAACAGAAGGTGCTGTCTCAAAATAACCTAAGGTTGACAACACATATGGTTATGCATCTGAGGTTGTTGATCTCTGGCCTCTACACATGCAAGCACACACATGCATGTGAACCTGTACACACATGTATATCTGAGCACACACAAAACACATAAACATATACACACACGCAAAAGTAACATTTACTTTAAAGATTATCAAAGAGCAAAGAACCATTTGCTACAGCTAACTGAAAATTTTGGATTAAAAAAAAAAACCCAAGTGCTAGACATGACTGGGTAGGCAGAAACTGTAGGAAAAGAATGCCAGTAGGGGTGGGGTAGAGCCACAGGGAAAGATGCCCAGTGGAAGGAAAGAGGTTTTATTTCTGGCTGGAGGGTTGTGACTGTGTTATGATGTGCATTGTGGTGTATCTGTGAGTATGTGTCTCTCTGTGTGTGTATATGTCTGTGTGTGCATATGGTGTGTATCTGTGTGTATATATGTCTGTGTGTATGTGTGTGCACATGTGTATGTATGTGTCTGTGTGTATATGTATGCATGTGCACGTGTGTTTCTGTGTGTATGTGTGAGTATGTGTCTCTGTGTGTATATATATGTGTGTGCATATGGTGTGTATCTGTGTCTCTGTGTGTACACATGTGTATGTATGTGTCTGTGTGTATGTGCCTAAGTGTGTATGTTTGTGTATATGTGTGTTTACGTGTAAGTATGTGTGTACATGTGTATGTGTATGCATATATGTATGTGTCTGTGTATATGTGTATGTGTGTGTGTGTTTAGGGGCTTATATACATCAGCCCCTCCTCTATGGGTACTATCATATCATCTTCTATGGCAATCCCTTTGAAATATTAAGAGATTCCACAGCAACAGACAAGTTATTTCCTGAGATATATATATACACAGAGACACTTTCGCAGGGAAGAAAAATGGGTTAAAAGATAATTCCCAGATAATTCCTTTTTTAGATTTTTATATTTCTTGACTCAAAGAACCGTGACTCAGACGACAACTCAAGAACAAACTGAAAATTTATAGGTAGCCCAATAACTCAGGGAAGACGCTATTTATAATGGGCAGTCTTCATGCCAAAAACACACATTCAGAGTTTGGTGCTAACCCACAGATTCTACCCACGGGAGCACAAATATTTGTAACAGGTTGTAGGAAAATAAACGAACAGCATAAAAATTAAGCGAAACAAAACCTTAATACTGGTGCTCTGCTTAGCGCTTTGCCACTTACAGAGTGCTCTCTTTATCGCTTAGCTTTGTGCTCACCATGAACTTGAGGGGGCAGCATTTGTGAGAACCTGATGCTCGCTTCCCAAATGCATGAAGACAATTGATTTGCTGTGAAAACTGAACCCAGCCAGTGCTAGAATTTGGAACTCACCTCTGGACTCCCCTGCCAAGGTTCTTCCAACATTGTGTGTTGAGATCAACCAATGAGCCAAAGTCTCTCATTTTTTGAGGAAAAGATTCAGGCAGGCCATGTGATTCAGTCAAGATCCTTAGGTAAGAATGCCGCACTTCCTTCATCCAACTTCTGGTCTTAGATTCTTTCTTTAATACCAAGTCATTAAAGTACGCAAGTTCAAACTAAGCATGGTAAAACTCCTCCATAGACCACCAAGAACACAAAGCCAGAAAAATGATAGTCTGGCTACAACTCGGGTAGGAAGACTGCTGTATGCAGTTAGCTGTGAAGCCAAAAAAGACACATATTTGTGAATCCAAACAAGGGCTGAAATGGAACTACATTTGCTTAGGAAACCCTTTTAACAACTCAACAAATTGGAAGTAGCATTATAGGGTAAATGTTCACGTCAGTCAAGGCACTAAATAATGAATATCCAACTATATTCATCTTTCCACTCGCTAGCTAAGTGCAAGCGTCTACTGCTTGTTTACCAAGACCATAGCAGTCTTGAGACTCACATGCTATGACATCTTTAAAAACACAGTCTATCTTGTATGAAATGATCAAAGAGGCTGGGGAGCTCAGATGTCATAAAAGGGGAAGAGGCCTATCAATGAAGGCATATGCATATGCATATTCTCTCTCTCTTTCCCCATCTCTCCTTCCCTGCCGCCTCATCGTGAGTTGCTCTTCTTTGCTCTACCTTCTCACCAGAATGAACACCCTAGAACCCATGAGCCAAAATTAGATCTTTCCTCTCTTACCTGTGCCAGCTGTTCGGTCACAGTCATGGGAAGAACAGCCAACACGCCAAGCTCCCTCTCCTCAGGCTGATAGGAGCCTTTTTCCCTAACTGCATGGCAGTCCGGCCTGACTATCCAGGGAAGTCCGTGGGGCTTGTTCAGAGGCTGGAGAGGTTCCATTTCTTTTGAAGAGACTTTGCTAATTAAACTGAGAGCACACATAGCGAATAAACGAGAACTCCAGAGTCCCTATCAAGTTGTTTCTTCCGACAGGACATCGTCTTCCCAAACCTCTGTGCTTGTGAGAGTTTTGTCTTTCTTTACTCAAGGGTCCCCAAGGAGATGCAGACAGCAGTCAGTTTGAACCAAGCAGCAAGGTGTCAGCCCGTTTGGTGTTTGTGCCCTCTTTTCTCTGTAAGTGCGGACTCTAGCAACAACGCTAGAAGTTTCTGGACTACTCGAAGACTGGAGTCATGTTTTCTTTGTACTTCCCACCTCCCAGTACTGAACATGAAACCCAGGGCCTCATGCATCGGAGGCAAGCCCTCTGCTACTGAGCTGTTTTCCCAGTCCGAAGTTCCTTTTTTTTTTAACTTTGTAATTTACCAAAACTAATTTTAAAAGGTTTAAAGACATCAGATTTTCTAGCTGCAATTGCCTTATCTTCCGAAGTAAATGAATGTGAATAATTCTGTTAGGTCACCGATTATGAAGTCCCTGATGCGTGTCAGCGCCACGGTCTCGTTACTCCCAACAGCGACCGCAGAAAGTAGATATTACTATCTTGATTACTATGACAACAGCCGTCAGCATGACATGGGTATTTGGATTTAGAACCAAGACCACCTGTGTCAATATGACTTGATTCCTTGAGCCATGAAAATCTGGCTAAGAAAGATAAAAGCTACCTCTATTTGCCCCTGGAAACTCCTGCTGATCCAGTGGCTGACATAGTCCGTCCAAGGCCCAGTTCTCAACGCATTCTCTCTTTAACTCATTAGACACTAAAGCAATCCCTTCGTTCAAGCAGCACAGTGTTAGCATAGACACGTGTTGCCTGCAAGGGTGAAGGGTACTTCATAGGGAAGGCTAATGTTCATATACCTGACAGCTCAGCCATCTTAGAAAGGCAAGCAGCCCCTGGATGAAGGGAGAGAAAATGATTGGTCCCTATGACACCCCCATCCCTCTACCTCCCCCCAGGGATGGTTTCAACACCAGCAGGTTCTTCCCTGCCATTCAACCAATGCCACACAGCACTGGTTATTTTGTAAGTAATCTCTCTATTCAGCATTAGGTTTGCAGCAAAAATCTTAGGTCTAAAGTTGTAGAGATATAATATATATACATACATACATATATATGTCATAAAGTTGTGATATTTATGTCATAAAAGATATCCGTATATATATCACAAAACTTACTCTTTCCATTTTAGACATATATATGTGTGTGCCACAAAGTTGCGGCATATATATGTCACAAAAGATGTCTATATATATCACAAATATATCACAAAACTTACTCCTATTTCCATTAAGAACATATTGTTATGCAACCAACACAACTGTTCATTGCCAGAGCTTTACCAACATTCCAAACAGAAACTTCCGGCTCATTAAGCAACAGCTACCTGTTTCCTCCTCCACTCCCTGGTCCCTGTAACCTCTAGTCGGCTTCCTATCTCTGTGACCTTGCCAGTTCTGAGAAAGTTCTACATGAAATCATGCGGTATTTCTCTATTTATGCTTGGCCGTTGTTATCCTTATTGTATAGGAAGTGAATGAGTAAAGAAGCGTGGTAGAAGCAAATAGGTCAGCTGGGCTTTGATCGCAGGCAGCCTGACTCCGGAGCTAAGAGTCTGCCGGTGAGTCTCACATTTAGTCAATAACAATTGTTTAAAGTACAAGCCAGGAGATGGCACCAGCAATTTCTTAAAAGAGTCTCCCTACCCAGAGAGATGACCCAAAACACAACTTGAAATTCCATTTATTTCCCGTTTTGCAAGAGAGACTGTCCTTGGTGTTTTGCTTCATGAAGGCAGGACAAGCTTTCCTTTTCAACCGCAACCCCGGGAGCTGTGGTTTCTCCTTCCTTGTGGTTGCTCTTCTCCCAGGCCTGACATTGACTTCTGGCAGCCTCCCTAGAGCCACCACTGGGCTGTCCCACAGTCCTTGTGGGTGAAATACATCATCCTGTCTCCATACAGTTTGCTTGAGTTATCAGTTTAGTGCAGAGCATGCTGTCACTGTGCAAACCAGAACAACCCCTCTGGAGCCAGAGATGTCACAGGGTGACGTTTGGAGGGGGAGGGGCACCTGAAGGGTACACACCAACTAGATGGTCTCATCTATAGTGAATCTAAGAGGACAGACACACTGTTCCAGATTTTGTCTTTCAGCAGCCAAGTCACACAGGACATTTGGCTTCTCTGGCTTATCTTGGGCTAAAATCCTAATTCAAGCATTCCAACAAACTGGATGCCACTGTGGCCATCTTGATTGGCACAACTCCACAGTCCTGGCTGGTCTGCGAATACCAATACCATGATAGGCCAGGGCCAAGATGGGAATATTTTAAATTTTAATTTGGCAATTAAAAATAAAATATAAATACTAAAAAATGGAATACCAAGCCTGAAGCCCTCTTTGTATCTATCACCTGGTTTAAGAAAATCACTAATCACTAGCCCTCTCCTGGCAGGCTTTCCTCTCTACACAGCACATTGCCTTGTTTCTGGCTGCATGGTCATCTAGGGTGAAAAGAAAACATTAACAAAAAGTGCTGCCTCTTCCTCTTCTAATTATTACTCTAATTATTCATTCATGCTCATCTAGTTTTTTTCCCATGTGATCCCATTCATTTCAACAACGTTCATAATAGTCAGACACTTGCTTGTGAGCAACAGACTCAGCTCAACACTCTGTACTTGTTGGTTCACATGATATGAGGTCATCTTTAGGACTATGATGTCTTGGGTCTCAGCTTCTCTCTTGGAGCAATTCTCTCTCTGTTAGGTGAATATTTTTTTTCTGGTGTGTTAGCCTTATTTTCATTGGGCTATGATGCCAAAGAGGAGAGAGAGAAAAAATCAAACCCAAGCTTCCAGAGAACCAAATTAGCAACTTTTCTTTTTTATTTCTAGTTGTCCACCAAGAGGTCTTTGATGGGGACCACGGACTGCTTAATGGCTAAGAGAATTTCCTGCTATTCAAAGGACCTTAGGGTCTTATAGCCACCTGTCACTCCACCTCCAGTGTCTGTAACACCTTCTTCTGGCCTCTGATGACAACGCTATACACATGGACATACACACTCACACAAACACACACACACAAACACGTACACACAGATATACCACAGGGAGACACACAGAGAGGCGACAGGGGGAAAATAAAATAAATGTCAGAGAGAGAGGCAGGGGAGGGTGCATTGTTTAAATAAATTCATTCATTTTTTCTTGAATTTTCTTTTAAAGACAAAGTCTTGTTACATATCCCAAGATGGCCTTGAACTCATGGCAATCCCCCTGTGTTAGCACTGAGATTAGAGGCATGCACCACCACGTTTGACTAATTTTCACTGAAACAATCCAGGATGTCTGTCATCTGCACACTTCTGAACAATCACCATGGCCCTATGGCTGTCATATATGGGCTGTCTAAGCCTGAGACTTTTCTCATTCCTTGGTTAGATTCTTCAGTTAACAACCCCATCATAATTACTACACCAGAAATGGGAATATTTCCCCAGGACAGCATCATCTCCTGTGTGGTGTCCCTAGAGGATACAAGTTGAAGATGGAAATGTTCCAAGATGGTGTAAGGCTAGGTTCAAATTACTGGGTCATGACCCACACAACCACAAATAGCTGATTTGTACTTTCCCTAAGAAGGACCTTCTGGCTAGTATGTGCCCTTTCTCGTTAAATATTTCTCAGTTCCTACAGTTTTCCAAGCATGATGCTGGATATTGAAGGGATGAAGATGGGTTAAACATAGTCCATGAACTCAGGCAGCTCACAGTGAAGCGGGAGAAAGAGATACGCATTTGCTACTTTTGTTACAGTGTGCTAAGTTCAGCATGACAGATGCATACAGGGTACCCTGGTACCACAGGAAAGCCGAAGGAGGGGTCTGCTGGGAGTGCGAGCCCTTGTTAGACAGGCTGATTAGAGGCCAGCTAGGTGACAGGTATTTCAAGGAGATGGCATGAATGAATCTGGGAGAGAAAAGAAGTTCATGGGGATTTATGTGTGGTGTAGGGAGAAAGCAATACACTGGCTCAGAGGGGATTTTAATTAGAATGTTCTATAAGTGTGATTCTGTTGGAAAGACAGATAACCAGCGGGCTCAATGATAACAAAGCCTCACATGTAATCAGAGCTCTATTGTCAATTCAGAGACCCAACTTATGAGACCACACGACCTTTAACACTCCAGAGAAAAACAGTGCCAGGACTCAGGTTTGATGGTTTACTTCCACACAGTCTTTAAACCCTGATAAGTGGTTAATTCAAATGGAGCTTGCACAACTCTATTCAAAGGGAGCCAGAGTGCTACTTCAGAGATAGACAATCCCATGGATTTTACTCCCTATGTGCTTAGCAATTCACGTTTGTTTGCTTGTTTTACTTTTGATGTAAACATTTTGCTCTGCTTTCAAGAGGGTTCCAATAGCTGGCCGGCAAGAGGCTTAGTTAAATTCTGCTTCTACTGGTGTAGGAGATGGCTCAGTGGGTAAAGTTTTTGCTGTGTAAGTATGAGTGCCTGAATTTGGCTCCCCTTTCGCTTATGTATCTGCAATTCCAGTGTTGGGATGTTGGGGTGGAGCGAAACAGAAGGGCCTTAGAGCTCACTGGTCAGCCAGACTAGTCAACCAGTGGGCTCCAGGTTCAGCAAGTAACCCTGTCGTGAAAAATAAGGTGAAGAGAGATAAAGGAAGGCTCTGGATGTCTTCTGGCCTCTACATGCACATATCATATGTGCTGTGCATGCACATGTGCACGTATGCACACACACTCTCTACCTCTAAGGGTATTGTACTAAATCACAAAAGAATGCCAATATTCATTATTCTACATTCAAAGGATAGCATCCTCACAGGTTTCTACCTAACCCAGCTACAGGGGGAAGCTGGATTTCTCGAGGCCAGTTCCATGCTCATTGCAGTCACATATAATCTGCACCCTTGTCACGGGTCTTTGTAGGAGCTGCAAGGGTCCCTGTTCCTCGACTGTAGGCTTTACTGTGGAATTGCTTTAGACAATGACATACTGATAGATATGATGCAGAGGTCTCAAATGTGCTGGGCAGTTCGGTTTTTGTTTGTTTGTTTTGCATTTCTGCATCATGTGTGTTCCCAGGTAGCCACTGTATAAGGGACCTGGAATAATAGATGCTCTATCTTGGCTGAATTCCCAAGATAAGGAATTCCTTTTCCAATTGTAACAGTTATTGTTTATGTGTGAGTGCTATCACGGATCTTTGCAAAAGCCTGCCTTAAAAAGACAAGTCATTGCACGGGGGATGGTAGAGGTGCAAGCTGTGAGAATTGTGTGTCCTGGTCACACCATAGAGTTACTCTGTTCACTAGCACTGAGGCACCCTGTCTCAACACATCCTGCTGTGTCAGACAGTAAATCTCATTTTTAAGCTACTTTGAGCTTTCTATTACTAGCAATTGGTATCATCTGGATGCATTAATCAGAATGATACATTTTGTAACTTTTAATAGAGGCATTTAAGGCTGTGGAAAGTTCTAAGCACTTTGTTTTTCTCTTTGAGACTGCATCTCCTGTAACTCAGACTGGCTTTGAGCTCACTGTGTAACGAAGGATGACACTGAACACTTGATCTTCCTGCTTTTACCTCTTGAGGGCTAGGATTAAAGGCAGAAGCCAACACCCCTGGTTTATGTGGTACTCGGGATTAAACCCAAAGCAGGCTAGGCAACATACCCATTTCAGTATTAGAAGTTAGGAGATAAATTTTTACAGCTTTGTCAGCCTTGGCCAGAAGATGCTGAAAGGGACCCTTTTGAGAATCTGATGACCTTTAACTTCTTTGGTCCTGACTTGGTCATTCTTGTTCATCACCAAACTTCACCTTGTGTCAACACCACTCTTTGGCAGTGCCCTTTCCTTGATGGAAGGAAACAGATAGAGATGTATGAGTTGTGTATTGTATATTTCTTTAAAAAAATTATTTATTTGTATTTTGTGTGTATTGGTTTCTTGCCTGCATGTAAAATGTCTGTGTGAGAGTGTCAGATCCCCTGGAGCAGAAGTTACTGACAATTGTGAGCTGCCATGTGGGTGGTGGGAATTGAACCTGGGTCCTCTGGAAGAGTAGCCAGTACTCTTAACTGCTGAGCCATCTTTTTCTTCCCTGGTGTCTTATATATCTCATTGACTAAGGATTAACTAGAGATACTAATTCATGCTTAATGTTCACAAACAGCTTGTTCACCTGCTATTATTGTAGGTGAAAGGTAACACAACATGGTTGAAGAGGCAAAGATTTTGGGGTGCATTGGTGATGAGCCCAAATCCTAACTATCCAAGTGGCTTTCAGCAAGTCATCTAATGCCGTGCAGTCTTAGTCTCCTACAATATGAAGTAGGGATAATGGTATGGGCTTTACATTTGGGGGTCAAAAGGAATGTGATATATTGAGTGTCTGGCACAGAAGAGTTTGCTGCCATCCTCCTTCCCAACACCCAGAAGAAAATCCATCAAGAAGAATGACGAGGACTGGGTTACAAATTTACAAGTGGGAAAGTTCACATGTGAACAGGTAAATTCAGTAACAATTGTTTAAAAAAATCAGGAAGAAGGTGGCAGGAACTATGTGCTCTTAGGAAGAAAGACAGGATATGAATAGCAGGCAATATTATAGCTCCCTTCACCTCTATTCCCCAACTTATACATTTTTTGGAATGTGAAATAACATGACAAGCAAGCCAACTTTGGATATGCCAAGATATTTTTAGATTTTTCTGCCACTCAAATTCAGGAACTACATTCCCCATCCCCACTCCCTGCTGTCCAAAGACTATTCTAAATGCCAGACTTTCCAATGTCTTTCCCAGTTAAGATTGTTTTCTGGTTGTTTGGGATTTGGGCTATCAGTTTCTCCCGTGTTTGTGTGCACATTGCTTACATTCACAGATCTCTCTCTCTCTCTCTCTCTCTCTCTCTCTCTCTCTCACACACACACA
>LOEQ01000032.1:579471-590923 GCA_001685075.1 Bramus lutescens | reverse complement strand
GGCGGGGGGCGGAGATGAATAGACAGAGAAAGAGAGCAGAGAGACAGATACACACACAGACAGACATAGAGACAGAGACACAGAGAGAGACAGAGAGGGACACACAGAGAAACAGAGACAGAAAACAGAGAGGGACACAGAGAGAGAGCAGAGAGAGAAACAGACACACAGAGAGACAGAGACAAAGAGGAACACACACACACACACACACACACACACACACATACGAGGAAGGGGCGGGAAAGAAATGGACCAAGACCCACAGTGAGGGTCAGGTCTGGCAGAGTTCTGGTCTTGATACTATGTCCATGAATTGGCAGCCTGGGATGAACAATTCTCTTCCCTTGGCTCTTTCATCTGTCAGGCGGGAGAAAAGAAGATACTGAAGGACCATTTTTAACCTTATTTTTTTTTAAATTGTAATGTATATATAATCAATATATTATAAAAAATCTATCACCTTCACAATATTTTTGTTGTCGCTTTGTGCATTGAGATGGAGTGTGTAGCCCAGAACTGCCTTGGAATTCGCAATCCCCTTATGCTCAGCCTCCTCAGTGCTGAGCTGACAGGCACATGTGGCCTCTCTTGAGTGGGCATTCCAGTGGCATCGTGTAACCCCACTATTGAGAAGCAGATTTCCAGAACGTTTTCATACTATGAAGCTGAAATGCTACCCCTTAAACAGTGCCCCCTTCCTGAAGCCTCTGGTAGCCACGTAATTCTTTCTGTGAACTTGACATCAGATAATGTATAGAAAAAATGTCCTTCAGCTCTTGTCTCCTTGTGACTAGCTAATTTCATGGAGTCCACCTGTATTGTCGAATGTGACAGGGCAGTCTTTCTAAGGTCCAGAAACTTTCCACAATTTCCGTCGCCTTTTGTGTATCTGTTCGTCCATAGGTGGTGCTGTTTCTGAGTCTCGGCTTTGACCTCTAGATCTTAAACAAACATGCACATGCAAATACCTGTTCAAAGTCCTGCTTTTGACCTTCATGTACACACATCTAGAAAAGGGGTTGCCCAAACACGTGGTAATCTTATTTTTAATTTTTTAATGATCCTTCATACTGAAGTTTTTGTTTTGCTTTGCTTTGTTTTTGTTTGAAGTGGTTCTGTCTGTTTTAGATATTTATTTTACGTGGATGATTCTTTTGGCTGCGTGTATGTACGTGTGGCGTGTGTATGTGTGGTGCCAGGGAAATCAGAAGAGTGTCAAATTTCTTGAAACTGGAATTTAGATGTTTATGAGCCACCAAGTGGGTGCTGAGAAATTTATCTGGGTCCTCTGAGAGTTAAGACCTGCTCTTAACTCCAGAGTCAGCTCTCCAGTCCCTGATTTTTGTTGTTGCTTGTTTTTATTTTTTAAACAAGTTTTCCTATAGCACAATGGGGTTTTGAACTCACTGTCTAGCTGAGGCTGGTCTTGAACTGCCTCTACCTTAAAACCAGTAAGAAATCTACAAAAGCCTCTGACAGAATTTTACCTGTCACATAGGTCAAAGGTTGGACTTTAGCTCTGTGTAAAAAGATGATAATATGTTCTTTAGAGTTAGACGGAACTGGACATTTGTGCGTTTGGGAAAGTATGACGTGGTAATGCTGTTTCCTCTCAAGTTGACGCTTCTTCCGAGCTGGCTGTGTGCCAATCATTTTTCTAAATGCCCTCCAGGTGTTAACACAGCAGCCCTCTTATGATTAAGTACCAGCACCAAAGGCCTCTATGGATGGTCTCAGGATGTGTTCTGCTTCTTCTGCCTCCCCACCTTCTAAAACTTTCAGGGGTGCCCTTCAGAACCCCATTCTAGTATCTTTACTGTTTCTACCAACAGCCGGGCCTTTGTCTCCTGAGATTCCCGCTTCTCTTTTGTTCTTAGGCAGAGAGGACTCATCTCTCCCACCTGGATTGGGTTTCCCTGCGTTGTAGAAGGAGACTGTGCTTTCGTTTCCTGACCTCCTAGACCTGAATAATCACACAGATTATTATATTAACTACAGCACTGTTTGGCCAATGACACAGGCATATTCCTAGCTACTATTGCATCTTAAACTAACACATACTATTAATCTATGTATTGTCACCAGGCTGTGGCTTACTGGTAAGGTTCTGGCATCTTTCTCTTTTGGCGGCTACATGGCATCTCTTTGCCTTTGCCTATTCTTTTTCTATATCTCTGTTCAGATTTCCCGCCTGGCTTTACTCTGATAAGCCATTGGCTGAAACAGCTCTATTGATTAGCCAATAAAAGCAGCACATATACAGAAGGACTTCCCACATCACTGTGGGCTGTCCCAGAACTCACTCTGTAGACCAGGCTGGCCTCAAACTCCATGAACTCACAGAGATCCCCCTGCCTCTGCCTCCCATGTGTTAGAATTAAAGGTGTGCCACCACTGCCTGGCAAGGAACATAAAACAACAACAGACAAAAGCTTTTAAAACAGTTCCCTATAGATGGGTGGGTGGGGCAGGCATGCATGTGCCACAGCATGGATGTGTGGACCAGAAGACAACACTCTGGAGTCAGCTCTCTCATCCCTCCTCGTGGGTTCCAGGGATTGAACGCAAGCTCTCAAGGTCAGCTGCAAGTGCCTGTAGTTGATGAGACACATTCCACTGACCTTTGGGGTTGGGTGTTGGGAGCTGGCGTCACCCTTACCCTTTAAACTTGTCTCTAGGCCATATTCTTCCCTCCTCCCATAAATTTCCCTCACACCTTAGGCTCTGTCCAACTTATCACATGTCATCAGCCGCCCATCTCCAGAACTCACGTAGGGTTTTGGCAGCACACTTGTGACCTATCTCTCCCCCAGGTTTGGCCAGACATCAGCTGGATGCCTCAGTGTGCCAGAGGGAACCTGCTAACCCTCTGGCTCTTGTCTTTGGCCGTAGCCTCTATCCTGCACCGCTGGCAGTCCCGACAGCTCTGCCCAGCTGTGCCACTAACTCAGGATCACGCTATCTGAAATCTCTAAGCCTAATGTCCTTCCAAATCATCCATTCCCTCATCTCCAAGGCTCCATTAGCTGCTGGTGTCCAGATTGCCCATCCTTCATGTTTACCAGCTCTCCGTCCTCCTCCTCAACTGCTATCTTCACAGTTATCAGCATTGTTCTGTCGTTCGTGTTCTTCACAGTAATTATGGCAAGCATCCCCTTCTCTTCCCCATTTGGAGAGTGAACTCCCTTGTCTTTTTTTGTGAATCAGGGCCTTGCCCTATCTTCTGTGTCCTTGCCAGTCCTCAGAGAGGCCTTGTCTGCCAATCGCTTTGCCTCTGTTGCATATATTTGCCCTCATCCACCCTCCTTACCAACACGTCCAACTCTCCTCTATTCCCCATCCTTCTCTTGACCCTGGATCCCTACCATATCTTCCACGCAACCTTGACCCTTTCCTTCTAAAACACACACACACATGCGCGCGCGCGTGCACTGAGACTTTGGACTCTTTGGTCCTCTAAATTTAGCTCCTATCTACAAAATGTTTAAGTAGATGTGAATCTGGGTTAGAGTTCAGAGCAGTGAATGAATTCTTTGTTGCTTCCCCTGAACTCAGTGGAACAAACTATCTTATCTAGTAAGAACATAACACGGGGGTCATGTGGGTTTGAGAATCACAACGATGCCTGCAGTGTGGCTGGGGTCACGAGTGGAGGAAGATCATTGTGCGCCACTCTGGGCATTTTAATTGAAGTCTGACTTGCTTGGTAACTGGAGCATGGAGGAAGAAGCAGAGTTTCCCTGTTCCTCCACTCCTGCCCTTTGCAGAGGGAGACTGGCCCAAATAAACGATCGGCAAATCTCTCCAAACTCTAACCATCTTTATATAATAGAATTTCTCCTAGCAATGTCTTGAGTTTGTAATTGCCTTGGAGACAAGCCTTTCAAACGGACTCACAAAAAGCCCCGTGTTCCTTCTGCAGAGCATTCTAAGCAAATATCAAGAACAGAAAAGGCTTTTAAAAGGCGTCAACTTCATCTCATAATAGCCTGTTACCTCCCATTGAGGAAGCCAAACCAGTGTGTGTTTATGTGTTTACAGCAGCGCCTGTGGCGGCGGTATGAGAGCTTGGTAATGCGATTTCCAGCCAAGGTGGCTCTGCGCATTCCAAAGGGATCTTCAGGCTGCAGCATTGCCAACCCTGAGGGATAACTTCTATTTGGTTCCAAAGAAAGGCTGATGGTTTTTCAACAGATGGGCCCTTTTGTGGATGGAGCTGGACAGAAAGACTATGAAAAGAATGCAGAAATCAGTCGGGCAGTAAAGACTTGAATTCAGTCTAGGCAGATGGCTGCTGAATTCCATCTACCCAAATTAAGCTGTTCTGAAAAGGGCCAGTGTGTGCTATTTCAAGAGGGTGGGGCTGGTTCTGACTCCAGAAGACTGTCTCCATGTCCGTGTAAACTACATAACTTATTCCAACCTTGGGGTGTTAAGTTGAAAGGTTACGAAGATTTTGATTAACTTTGTAGGCAGAACCAGGAGAATTAAGAGAATTCTTTTTCGAGTGGTTTAAGGTTTATTTGATGAAGACCATGAGAGCTCTTCAAGTGCTATAGACACTGTTACTTGTTTTGATTATAAATTTGCCCTGTCAAGCATCTGAATGTCTATTACATTTATAAGCACATTTGAAAACTGAGTCTGTTCAATTGATGAAAGACATAACTGAGATTGAGTACTTAAACAGTCTAATGTGTTGACTTGAGTTTCTGGAAACTCATCAGAAAAACTTTGAGAGCCTTTTTCTTATTCATTTTGCATTCAGACCATCGTATTTCCAATGTGTTGCTTTGAAAATGCAAACATCACTTTAAAAGCTACCTAACTGAGGTTGGAGAGACAGCTCGGTTGGCAAAGTACTTGCCCTTGCAAGCACAAGGATCTGAATTCGAGACCCTACATTGAAAAACGAACAAACAAGAGTCGGGGCTAGCGAGATGGCTCACCGAGTCAGTGCCCTGCACCAAGACTAATGGCCGGCGTTCAAACTCCAGAACTCACATGGGGGACTGAGCACTGACTCCCCCGGGTGGTCCTCTGGCCTGCATGTTTGTGTTGTGGCACACGCAGCAAGTATTTTGATTTTTAAAGTTGGGTATGGCGAAGGAGACAGGGAGATCCATGAGTCTTCTGGGCCAGGCGGCCTCAGGGACTTGATGAGTTCAAGGTCAGTGAGAGTCCCTAAGTCCCCCACAAAGAAAAGGTAGGCCACACCTGAGTATTTGTGAGACTACTGCACAGGGGACAGATCGGGATTAAGCTAGGACAAGGCAGCACCCACTTTGGATGTTGTACGGACTGGATGGGAAGTATCGATCGGTTTCTCAGAGACCGAAGAGCAGCGTGAGGTCACGGTGACATCTTGACACTTCTAGAAACTGGGACCAAATGTGATAAGGTAACTAGCAAGAGTCCTTAAGGTAACCGGCAGTGCAAATAAAATTCACATTCAATCCCAGCTCCCTCCACTGACCAAATGAGAAGCCAGATGACAAACATTCTGTCTGAGATGCCCTGGGGTCCTCATCCTCATTCTCCAGCAAATGTAATTCCTTTGTCTCCTCCGCTCTTCCTGTTTGCTTGACTCTCCATGTGTGCTTAAGTGGCAGGGATTGTTTTCCTCCACTCCTTGAATTTATCTGTGCAATGGAAGGAGTAGTCCAAGGTTATCCCCATGGGGGTTCTTACTAATCATAATTATTCTTGAGTGAATGGCTACCATCTTCTGGGAGAGTGTCTTCGGGTGAGGTGGGGTATAGGCAGGACAGCATGTCACTTCATTCTTTCGGTTTTGTTTTGTAGATACATGGATTAAATATTTATTTTAAACATTTATTTGCTTTTATTTTAGATGTATGAGTGTCTTGCCTGCATGTTATGTCTGTGCACCACATGCATGCAGTGCTTATGGAGGCCAGAGGGGAGCATCAGATCCCATGGAACTGGAGTTACAGATGGTGCGTGTCATCCTGTGGGTGCTGAGATTCAAATCTGAGTCCTCTGAAGGAGCAGTCAGTGCTCTTCAGTGCCTAACCATCTCTTCAACCCCCTACCTTTTTGCTTATTTATCCTTCAAATTTTTTTCGTGTGTGTGTGTGTGTGTGTGTGTGTGTGTGTGCTTATGTGAATTTATATGTCCACATGCACATAGGATCCTCTGAGAGCAGAAGAGGGCATTGGGACCCTGGAACATCATCACAGAGAGTAATGAGCTGCCATGTGGGTGCTGGGAATCGAACCTGGGTCCTTTGCAAGAGCAGTCAGTGATCTTAACCACTGAACCATCTCTCTAGCCTCTGGGCTTTTTGTTGTTGTTGTTTTTGATTGTTTGTTTCTTTGTGTGAGAGACAGTCTCACTATGTAACTCTGGCTGGGCTGACCTGGAACTCACTGTTTTGACCAGGCTGGCCTCAAACTCAGAGATCCACTTGTCTCTGCTTCCGGTTTGCTGGGATTAAAGGCGTGCACTACCACACCTAACAAGTTTACACTTTTGAAGAGAGTTTTAAAAGAGAAATATATCCTAGCAACAGTTACCCTTAGACTAATGGGATAGGCAGCTGCTCAAAAACCTGACTAGTCTTCATAATAGCTTAAAGGCACGCCCTAACCCTGACATAACCATTTCATCAGACTTGGGTGCTTTGGGATGTGGCTGGTGGTTAGCATCTTTAGAATTAGAGAATGAGGCATCACTCTACCACTCTGCCGGCACACTTAGAAGCAGGCACATAGGGAACAGCTCACTTATTGCTTTCATTGGAGCAACAGCACGGGTTTATTGTCTGCCTGTGTTTATTAAGTGTACACAGGGTAAGGCCAAGCTTAAGAGGGAAGCCTCTCATGGGAGAGTCCTGGTGTGTCCTCCTTGCCTCACTGCGTCTACCTCTTCTACTTTCCTATATGCCCTGCCCGGTTCCCACGGTTGTTCAGTCCCAAAGAAATCACACAGAGGTCTACATTAACTATAAACTGATTGGCCCATTAGCTCAGGCTTCTTATTAACTCTTATAACTTATATTAGCCCATTATTCTAGTATATGTTAGCCACGTGGCTCAGTACCTTTTTCAGAGAGGCAGTCATATCTTGCTTCTTCTGTGGCTGGTCACAACTATGGAGGAATGGGCTTCCTTCTTCCCAGATGTCTCCTGTTCTAGACCCACCTCTACTTCCTGTCTGGTTGTCCGGCCTATACTTCCTACCTGGCTACTGACCAATCAGCATTTATTAAAATATAATGGACAGAATATAGAGCTTTCTCCCACACCATTTATCTTCTTCCCTTGATGATTTTGTGTGCCTCTCTCATCTGTTGACTCCAGTTCTCCCATGGGCCTTCTATCCGGATTGATTTTATTCTTTGGAGTAAGTCAAAATGAACACATTCCTATTAGTGCTGAGAGCAAGGTGGCCATTCACCTTCTCCACCTGGATGCAGACTGCAGCCCGCATCTCTTGACTTCGCCACCCATCAGTCTCAGTACAACCTTAGGGGCAGGAACTTGACTCAGTAAAGAGTATCGCCCCAAATGACTTTGCTTGAGGCTGACTAATTCTTGCTTCCTTCATACTAGCCAGCATGGAGTGCTGATCACAGGCAGATCACTGAGACCAGCATAGGCTGCCCTGAGCCTGCTTAGTAGCTCATGTGGCTCTTCCTTGGTACACCCTGTCTTGCGGCATTGATTAAAAATGACACACTGAAACAAAACTTGCAGGTTTCAGAGCATATCTTGCTTTAAATAGAGAGACTCTTTCTGACCAGATCACGAGCCCTGCAATTTGCAAAAGACAAGGAGGAGTAAAGAAGAGAGCGAAGATGAGCAGTAGCTAGAGAAAAGTCACTGCCAAGTGTTTGGTGCATATCCAACCAGCTTTTGGCAACCTTCACGGCAGCCTTACACTCTACAAACACCCTCTCTACTGTGGGATTATATGACGTTTTCCACTTTCCTGAAGAGGCTGTAACATTACAGGGCTTAACTGGGACCTCAGGCCTCCATTCCATTAATTAACTGACCTTAGTTTATTTCTTTACCCAATCCTGGACTGTTGGTTATTTTGTTTCCAGGCCTGTCTTTAAAAACAACACAGTGTTATTCTCTAGTTGTCCTCCAAATAACAAGACAAATGGTTCTCATCATGCGAGTGGAAGCCTTTCCGAGAAACCCATTGGACAATGAGCGGGCCCAGCCAGGAGGGGCTGGAAACAGGGGCCCAGGTATTGGTGGCATGCAAGGATAGTATTTGATACTACTTGGAAGACTGAGGCAAAGGAGCAGCCTATGTACAAGAGTAGAATATGTTACACATCTTGTCCAGGTAGAAATAACCAGAGCAAACCACCAGAGAGGAGAAAGAGGAAACGTAAAATACAATTGGTAACTGTTGTGTTGGTGGTGAATAAAATCTAAAGATTCCTGTCTCAATTAGGGTTGGATTCTATTGCTGTGATAACGCAGCAGAGCCAAAAGCAACTGGAGGAGAAAAGGGTTCATGTCATCTTATACTTTCGGGTAACAGTCCATCACCAAGGGACAACCAGGAAAGCAAGGGGAAGTCCTCTACAAATTTGGTCATGGCGTTTACCACGACAATAGAAAGCAAACCAAGACAGACAGTTGGGTTGGAAAAAAAAATCTGACTTCATTCTGAAAACCTTACTAACAGTGGAGTGAACAGTCCTAGTCTATATCTTCTGAAGTGCTGTGACAGGAAATACACAGAGCCCTATGTAGTACCCTGGCCCCCAACATCAGCAATCAGAATGAAACAAGACTCGGAATTCAACTGAGACTCCAGCTACTAGTGAAGGCACATTGAATGATATGAGCATAACCGACCAAATTATGAGTAATATCTATGGCATTTACTGACTTGATTCCTTCAGTAATAAACGGAGTAACACAAAGGAAGGAAATGGTTACATATTATAGAGACAAAGTAAATGCTCACTGAAAAAAATCTTAATGAGTCTGCTCTGTAGAACTTTTGGATCCATATTTGGACAAATTATAAGAAGACATTTTTTAGCACTCTGAAATTACATGTGAATATGTACTTAGACAATATTAAGAAATCCTTACTGTCCTGGGGAGATGGCTCCATTAATAAGAGCTCTGGTTGCAGAAGCATGAGGTACTGAGTTCAGAGCCTCAGCACCCACCGTAGCACTGTGGGGGACAGAGACAGAAGGGTGGTTAGGGTTTGCTGGCCAGCCGCAGTCCCCAGGTTCAGGAGCAGAGCCTGTCTTGAAGGAGCAGGTAGAGAGTAATAAAGCAGGAAGCTCTGTACTTACTGCCCGCTTCCACACATAAGATGCATGCCCCCCACCACCGTACCCCTACACAGAGGAATGGTTGCTCAGTTGCATGCATAAGCCAGTGGCATTTGTATCATATTAATTTTTTAAAAAAAATCATTACCGAATTTCATTATAAATCTGAATAGAAAAAAAAATCCTTCCCCGTCACCCCTGCCCAGAGGTTTAAATTGAATCACTTACGAGTTGAACAAGACGGCATTGATTTTAAACTGTTCTAGTAGACACAAAAGGGTGAGAAAAATAACGGAGATGAAACGAAGAAGGAACTGGAGAAAACGTTGATCAGCAAGGCTAGATGTGGGTACCCGGTGGCTGATCACAGTCTTCTTACATATGCATATGTTTGATAATCTGTGTTGCAAAAAATTTAAAACTATACCAAAATTTCAAGCAGGTGTGTATTGGTATATTTTTTTCTAATTTTTACTTAGGAATAAATTCTTGGAAGTGAAATTGCCATGCCAAAGATCACACGTATTTTGAAAACTCGTTATAGCTATTTGAATAAATAAATTTAAATCAAAATTACCAATTTTTGCTAATATAGCATTCCTGTTCTATTTCTAACATAGCTCATGGGAAATTTCTTGTTTTGTAATTTGCCCTGGGATAACTGCTGGCCTCTCTTTTGATGACTGTCCCTATTCCTACAGAGTATCACTCGTCCCATTCCCAGCCTGCCAGACACCCAGCAGGAGAATGTGTGAGGAGGTGTCTTTGTTAAATAATAGTTTCGCTCGTGTCTGGAAAAAGAGCTGGAGTCGGCTTTCCGGGTTTCACTTTTGTAATGAAGAGAAGTTAGGTTTTCTGTCTTTGGCCACACAGCAAGTGTGGCAAGTCAGAGAGATTTCATTCCACTTTAGGAGGATGACTGAGGCCTGAGATGCTATGCTGGGGTGGCGGTGGGGGGCAGTGCAAGCGGTGTTTATGGCTGGAAGAAGCAAAGTGTTGAAAAGGCATTAAGATTGGAGAGAATGAGGGGGGGAGGGTTCAGTCCCGAAGAGCCCCAGCAACAGGGAGATGGGCAGAGTTTTAAAATAAAACAGAGACAGAGGGGCAGGCAAGTTAGCTCAGGGAATTACCACTGGTTCTTAAGCCTTCCTTGTGCTGCGACCCTTTAACACAGTTCCTCATGTTGTCCTGACCTCCACCACAGATTTATCCTGTTGTTACTTCATAACCTCAGTTTTGCTACTGTTGTGAATTGTAATGTAAATATCTAATATGCGACCCTCAAAGGGGTCATGACCCACACGTCGAGAGCTGCTGGTTTAGACACTTGCAGCTGAGCCTGAGGTTCTGAGTTACGGCATCAAGACATGCATGGTGAAAGGAAAGAGCCTGTTGTAAGTTTTCCTCTGACCTCCAATGACATGATTGTCATTGAGCATTCCCATGATCACAATGGGAAAATAAATGTTAAAAAATGAAGAAAAAAGTTAAAAACAACAGAAGAAAGGAATTCTTTATCTCACGTGTTAATGATTTGCCAGTCTTAGTGCATAGGCTACCGGAGAGAAATTTCTCAACAATCTCCCTGCCTCCCCTTTCATCTACCACTTTGCCCTCAACTTAGAAGCTAAAGCTGGGAGTCCTCTTCTACCCATGACAGAAATGAAGCTTTTATTAGTATCATGGGGTAGGGGTTGATCGGGTTCAGGGATGGGGTGAGAAATAAGGAAAGCGCGTGGGTATTGAGAAATAGTTTTGCCATGAAGTCTAAGTTCAAAGGTCCACGTGAGTACTCCGTGATAGATGTGATTTCGAAAGGTGCTTTTTAAAACGGTGTCAAAACGGGACAAACGTCCAAAAAGCGATCTCTATCTTGGGCAGTGTTACCATCTGAATGTGCTTACTCACTATGCTAGATCATTGTTTTTTGATCTGCCAAGTATGTACTGAGGTCCTGTGATGAACAAGACTTATGAATATGAGGACACTAATAGTCAGATGTATCCCATGGAGTCTTAACTTCAGTAGAAATAGGATGAGTGAGAAACGAAGTCAAGGCTGTTTGCAGAGGGTGTGACTGAAGAGGAATCCCGTCGTGTCTGAGAGACACTAACACAGGCTTCACTTCATACAACGTACCCCGCTGCAACACGGATGACAGCCGTGGGGTC
>LOEQ01000032.1:559242-579323 GCA_001685075.1 Bramus lutescens | reverse complement strand
ATATTTGCAGGCTTGTGATAGATTCTACCCCTACTCCAAACAGTTGACTGTCTTCAGCTGTACTTCTTCTGATACTCTCCAATGGTTGCTTAGGAAACCTGACAAGTTTCTCTTGATCCCAGTCTCTTCGTTTAAATGTGTGATCTTCATCCTTCTTCCGTGAGGGAGTACCCAGTGGGCCGTAGAGGGGGTTAATGTCTCAAACGTACAGAGGGACTGTGATGAGATGTTCCCTTGGGGGTGTTTGGGATGGCACCCTACTTTTATAGAGTGAGTCTGGGACTCCCAGAAAATCAGCTCCATTTCATTTTAGATTAGACTTCTATCCGAATGATATCCAGTTCTATCTTTGATCAAAATATAGAGATTACAGGCTACTTGTGTCTAAAATAGGATTATTAAATGAAGGATGATGTGCTGTTATATACACTTGTAATCTCCTTATTTGGGAGGTGGAGGCAGAATGATCAGGAGTTCAAGACTGCATGAGAGAAGAAATGAGAAAAGAAGAGAGAAGGAAGGCTGTTGAGTCAGAGACTGGTGTGGAGTCTGATAGTCTACCTTTCAGCGAAACTCTACAATGCTCCTTACACATATTGGCACTTCACAACTGTCTATTTGATGGTTATTAATATAGACGTTTCCAACTTCCAGCTGTGGCACAGCAGCAAAGCACCTCATGTCTCTGCCTTGTGCTCTCTTCAATATAAAGATCATATTTCTCCAAAGAATATTTATTAAAATGGTAAGATGGTTTTAGCCCACCGTGTTAGTTGCCTACCCAGCTGCCATTTCCCAACACAGCAGGACCATCTCGTGGACACCAGTTCTATTTTGCTGGGGTGGTTCCATTCCTCAGGACACAGGAAGGCGAGATGGAAGTCAGTTATGATGGGTCTGAGGTGGTCCTTGCAGCCTTATTCTGCTGGCCATAGATGATCTTACATACCCACACGGGATTTGATCCCAGAAAGGAAATGTGCAGGGGAACCTGTAAGGTGACCTTTGGGGTCAACATTTCCTAACTTGTAGGAAGGGACATGGGAGAGGTCTGTTTTGCCAGCTGTCAGAATGTTTGTGCACACCCTGAATCATTGCAGCCATTATGCAAACTCAAGGGGAGATGTTGGCCTTCAAAAGACAGAGTTGGAGGATGAATTCCCCATCATGTTACTGAGGTGTGTATGGGTTACTTTTCTATGGCTGTGATAAAACTCCATGATCAAGGCAACTTATGGAAGAAAGTTCCTGTAGGCTTATGCTACCAGAGGGACTAGAGTCCATGGTGGCAGGGAAGAGTGGCAGTGATTGGCAGGCATCTTGGCAAGAGTGAGATGCTGCGTGGCCGTGCCTTCCAAGGCAGTCGGGGGAGCGCAGAGGGTGAGGGAGTAGCATGAGAATTTAAACTCTGAGCCCTCTCCCGGTGAGGGGCATACTTCCTCCCGCAAGGCTCCCTCTCCCTAAAGTTCCGCATCTTTGTCAAACTGGGCCACTGACTGGGAACTGGATGTTTAAACACAGAACCCATAGGAGGACATTTCTCAATCAAGCAACTACAAAGAGCTCAGTCATTCAGTTCAGAAAAAAAGCTACTCATTGGCCAAGGAATGGATGAAATTTTTGCTCTGGTAATGCTGAAGCATGCCTGGGTAGCCCGTATGTGGTGGTTCTGTTGAACTTGTCTGTATTGGGTTTCATGGTCTAACTTGATGAGATCTGTTCCTCTCATTGGCCAATAGTTACATGAAATAGGGAACGTCTGCTGTTTGAGCCATTTCATGAGTATTAATAACCATACTATGTAAATCTCTTATCGTAACGTCAAAGCAAACTATTTACACTATTTTCACATTATTGGTATTTAATAAAAATATTAAATTTCTTTTTGTTAAATTCAAGGCAGAAATTACAGTGTCAATATGATTAGGAAAGACATCTACTCAAAACTATGTGGTGAAATATGCAGTTTCTACCTTTTCTTGCAACCTAATGAAAGTGTAGTAGTTCTGTTCTTCAGTGAGTATGGGCCTTCTTTATAGTCCTTGACTTTGCTGTAGAAATGATAACTATTTAAACCGTTACTTAAATTTGGCCTTCCTTAAAGAGTAGTTTATAATTTGAGAAGGAAAACGAGAGAGAGAGAGAGAGAGAGAGAGAGCTTCCAAACTAGAAGTGAAACCACTGTAACTGAGAATTATTCAAAGGCAAAACCTAATTTGATGATTTTCTGTGGGAGGCATTGTGAGGGCGTTTGGAGGGCAGTTAGAAATTAGTAGAGCCAAGGAGCTTCGGAGGGAATTAGTTGAAGCCAGGGGCCCCCGCCCAAGGTTATTCAAGGACAGTACGAACAAAGAGGGATTGGGAGTCAGCTCACACTGCTTAGAATTCCTGTGCGTGACTGGACTTTGCTACGTGATGTTACTTGGGGGCAGCACTAACTATTGTGGCAACAGTATCTCCGGAGAACAAGAGGAGGGACAGTGGTGTCATTGACTTGTAGAGTGGTTCAGCAGGAAGAGGTCTCTGAGATCATCCTGTCCAACACTCTCTTCTTATAGGGGATGAAACTGACATCCAGAGCTGAATGACAGAGCCAAAGACATCTGGCCCAAAAGTCAAAGAATGAACTTAAGAACAACACTGATGGTTGATTTTTTTTAGCATCCTTTACTAGATTTGTTTAAATTTCATTGATTCCACCATCTAGTTTCAACAGACTTCCTATACAGCTCTTGAATTCTCAGCTGTGCTAGGCCAGTGTTAACTTTACGACTGGCTTATCAAGCCATCTTTGGAAGCAGGTTCATAATGTACCTGTCTGTTCTTCAGCTCCACAAGCTTGTGATACTTCTTTTCCAAACTGCATATATGGAAATCAAGAGCCATTTCTCATGGCTAAACCATCATCATAGCACATTAATCATATTCAAAATTGGTCTTAGCACAACACACTGGACTTATTTTTATCTGTTTGTTGTTTTTGTTTTTTTTTTTAAGCTGAGGGATGGGGAGAACAATTTATAAATCTCTTGCCTTGCAAGCATGAGGAGCTGAGTTTGACCCAAAATCCACATAAAAGATCCAAGTGTGGTGAGGTACCTTTATAATTCTAATGCTGGGGAATAGGAAACAGGAGGAGCCCTCGTGTCCTCCTGGTCACCCATTCTAGCCAAATAAGCTCCCAATAAATGGCAGACTGCCTTCAAAGGAGTGGATGACATTCTTGGGGATGAAACTGAGGGCTGTCTTCCAGCATCAACGTGAAGGAACATGCTTCTAAACCCACACAGAAGTGCGCCTATACACACACAGAGCTGAGAAAGTCAGGGTTACAATAGTCTTCCAGATGAGGAAATCAGGGCTCAAGGCCATAGCTTATACAGCTGTGCAGCCGGGATCAGAAACGAGTCCATTGGAATGAAGATCTTGATGGATTTCCAAGCAAGACAGAATGAAAATTGTGGTGAGTTTAGAAAATGCAGATTTAGCCCTAAACACTGACCACAGAGAATATTGAAGACACAGTTACCTGAAAATAGTGGAGGTAGAGTGACCTGGGTCATTAGGTCCTGAGGATATTGAATTCTAGGAAAAGCAATCTCTGGGCTCTAAGAGGGTTGCCTATTTCCCAATATTTTCTGGATCAGAACCTTCTAAGAACCTACCAAAATATGTTTGGTTTGTAAGGAACATGGCCCCATCTGCCAGCCAATCAAGAGTCAAGGTCTTCAGACGGAAATATTATTTGCAAAGGGAACTGTACTTGAATTCTGGGTCATGGGAGAGAAATTGCCTCATCCAGCTTTGACAGATGGCATAGGGCAAGTAGTGGTGTGTGGGTTTGGACTTTGTCAAGTCTGAGGATGCTGGTGTGACCTTGGTCCATTGTGTTTCCCCTCTAAATTCTCTTCTCTGAAGTGGGATGGTAAGGGCACCCACTTCCTAGCTTTGTTGTGAGAGGCTGGTGAAGGACGATTTCACAACGCCGGGCACAGATCTGGGCAGTCAGAGCATCAGTTCCGCCGCAATTGTCATCAGTGTGCTGCATGTGCGATCAGTAGAGTCCTGGAAGGAAAGGGCTTGCTTGCTCATGTCCTTTATGGATCTGCATTCCGACCATCCTCAGTAGGTCACACACTTTCTAGACTTTGGTGTCCGTATAGAACCTCAACCCAAGTGTGTGCCTCCACACGTACCATTATGCCACCTGGCAATGGGAAGGCTCATCTATGGAATGTCTGATTCTTATCCTGTTATGTGTGGGTCACTTAGGATGTTTTGGTAAGACGAGTTGCCTCTGAACCAGATTTGAAACTCGATGGCCATCTTTCCCAGAATGACTGAGGTGAGTTGTCTCGTTTATGCCTGTGGGATTTTATTTATGGAAGCGACTGAGTGACGACATGGAAAAGCTAATGTTATTGGAAGAAGAATGTATTATTTACATTTTCTGAGAAGAGGAGGAATGCCCATCATTCTGGGTTACACGGGGATCACCGGATTTGGTCAGGATCCAGAAAAGAATGAAGACAAATCATGCAGTAGACCCTGTTTTTCCACAGAGGGGTAAGCAGGGAAGAGTGAGCGGTTGAACAGTCCAGCATTGACTGGCTAGAAATTTCTGGAGAGCTTTGGGATGCAGAGGCAGAGCCTGCCTGCCCCACACTTAGCCCTGGGGTGATGTAGGGCCTAGACAATAATAGTTCCGGTGTCTGAGAGTTAGCTGAAAAGCATGTAGTGATATAAGCTTGAAACTGGATGGTTTCTATGAATAATATCCATACAGAAATTCACTAGCTTGGAGAAGAGTTTCTTCTTCCATGTTCAGAAGACCCCTAGCATACTAGAACATCCCAGAACACAACAACAACAACAACAAAAGACTTGGTTAATACTTCTGCTCGCCTGTTTCCACCCTCTTTCTTTGGTGCCTCCAGCTCTGAAGGTTTTCTGAAAACAGATGATGTCATAGGTGTCAAGGTGAAATGTACTTTGAGGGTAAAGAGAGAACTCGCATGTTATCCTGAAGGGAGATTTGCTGCCATTCTTCTGCTTCTGTGTCATCTCTTATATTGCAATCTGTTTACAGCCTGCATAGGAGGTAAAGGAAAAAAACAAAACCAGCAACCCATCAAAACAAAGCTGACACCCTGACCAAGATGTCATCCGAAACCACGGTGACTCCTGGTGCCCTTTCATGCCACAGCTACATGACCAGAACATTCCCATTAGCTCTGGCACTGTCAGTGGCTTAAAAAGCTGCCATTCTAGACAGAGGTCTGTATTTTAACTGTAGGCTTCACCATATCTAAGCAAATAGCACCCAGCTCCTGCCCACACAAGGGTGTTCATGCGAGCTCTTCGCCACATCTGATTTTCTTTTTTGGGCAGCTATTTCTGTAGCTGGTGTGAAAGATTTAAAGGGTTGGATTGACTCACACAGTGCGGTGTTCTACAGCTACTTTAGTGAACTTTGTCCCATGGCTGCACATACTCTTGAAGCCAGAACAGATTGTAGAGTTATCATCCGTGCTTAACCGCACAGCAGTCAGATAAGCTGGAAACGTGGGCTTGGAACTTTATGGCAGTATGTACGTTCATGGGCAACTCTGATAAAGGTCACTGGGATTTAGTTACAATCAAGGAAATCTTAAGACTACAGCATTGAAAGAATGCATTTACTGTTGACACCGCACAAGAGCACTGTGCTTTTTGTCAGGAAGTCTATCACACACACGGCTTTGATCTCAGACATCTGATCTCTCACAGGACTTTCTGACTTCCACTATACTGTATGCTCCTTCAAGATCTGTTGACCATGCTTCCCACCATGATGGTTGGAGACTCACCCTCTACAACTGTGAGCGAGCCCCAAATCAAATGTTTTCCTTTATAAGTTGCCTTGGCCATAGTGTTTTGTTTATGGCAGCAGAAAAGTAACTATGATACTCACTCACTAAGATAGTTTGCTCATATGCAATGCTTATTAACACTACAACAACCATGTCAGTATACCCCCCCAGCAAATAATTGTATATCCTACCATATTTAGGAAGTAGTGCCTTCATTATTACACATACATGTGCAAATCACTTATATCTATACATCACAGATTTTATCTTGAGCTGGTCATGGTTCATTGTTTTCATTCTTATTTGATTTAGGTAATATTTTCAAATGTTTGCTTTTGCAGCCCATAAATGGATTTTTGAGTTGGAAAAGTGGAATTGGGTGAAATATGTGGACTATGGGATCTCGTGTCCTGCCTAGGACATCTTCAATCAAAGCATTCGGAACCACTGCTCTGAATCAGCTTCTCGTGTTGGGATTGACATGATCCACTGGGAAGTATAACGCCAACAATTTCTTGCTGCTAATAATTGAAATATCATTTGCAAGTGACTTCTATTTCTATTTCTATAAGGAAGACTCACAGTTATTCCTAGAATAATGCCCTTCTTCCTTTCCCCCCACACTACCTGCCAATGCATTACTGCATCGAACTCATCAGCCTAGCTCACTGTTTCCTCTACGTACTTCTCTTGGATCAGATACCCAGGGCAAGGACCCTGTCCAAGGCACACAGTGGGCGTGTGAAGAGTTGGGACACAAACCTGAATCATTTATCTTCAGGTTCAGTGCTCTATCACGTTTCTCTATTTTTATAAAACGGGCATAAATTGGTGATTAGTGAAATTGGTTTACTCGCTTTGAAATATTGAATTGAACAGTCACCTACACCTAAATGTTTTTTCCCCTTAAACATGATTATTTCTATAGCTTTTTCTGTCTAAGCCATTGGTCCCTTGTATCTTATGAGTAAGGGGACTCATTATACAGTTCCTGAGTAATGCCATCAACTTGAGCAATTCCTCCTTTTGCAAGCAGAAGCATGTTAACTCTAGAAGGAATAAATCAAAATGATGGCAAATGTCAATATTGACAATCCTTGTCTACTAAAGCAACGTCTGCCCCACAAGGCAAGCCCTTCAAATTGCCTGGGATATTTTCTTAGCCATTGGGCTTAATGATGCTGTGAAGGACTTATTGTTTTGTTTGAGACAGTATTGCACTGTTTCAGAGGTGTGTTGCCTAGGCTGACTTTGAACTTCTGATTCGCCTGAATCTCTCAAGTGCTGAGAATACCATTATGTAACACCACACCCAGCCTTTGCTCAATGTTAATACAAAAGAGCATGCTGGGTCTTTTCTGGCAACCCCAAGGGACCGTGACTCTGTCTTTTGCCTGGCACTTGCTCATGGGTGAAAAAGCTGCCGCGTTTTCATAATAAGGGAACCGCGAACTGAGCCTGAACCTTGTCTTGGAAGAGTCTCAGCATCTCAAAGAGCGGCAGAGCTAGAGTCACCTATACCTGGAGCCAGGATGCTTCTCTCTGGACTTTTTAGTTGAAAAAAAAAAAAACCACAGAATTCTAATCAGAATTCAGTTTCCCCCCCTAAATTAAAAAAAAAATCTTTGGGGGACTGGAGAGATGTCTCCATGGTTAAGAGCACTTGCCACCCTTCCAGAAGACCCATGTTTGGTTCCCAGCACCCATGTCAGGCAGCTCATAATGCAGATAACTCCAGCTCTGGGGATCTGACACCCTTTCTGGCTTCTCAGGCTCCTTTTCCCACATGACATATATTTATACAACATATATACACATAATAAATATAAAAATCATTCTTAAAATGTTTAGGGTTATCATTATGTACTAAGAATGTTCTTCTTCTAGTTCCTTGCTGTGCCTCCCAATAGGGTACAATAGCAAAGAAAAGTGAGAAGGGCTTTTTAATCCCCAAGCTGCCAAGAGAAAAAAAACTGTAATGTAGGTAGATGAAAGACTGTATAAATAGTCCCTATAATTCCAGGGCAAAGTCGAACATTCTGATTTTAAAATTGACAAAGGACTCAAACCCACCTATCTGCAAAAATAAAAATGTATAAAATGTGCAAAAGTCACTCAAACCATGCTTGGCAGCACTAAACATTAAAGCGATAAAGATCAAAACCAGCAAAATATCAATTCACACACAGTACAATGGCTCTCAACTAAAGCAAACAACAGCAACAATAAAAAACAAAAGTAAGTAAAGGTGAGGATGTGGAGTCGCTAGGACCCACGCACAGTGTTGATGGGGGTCTAAAACATAGCCACACTGTAATGGGTTCCCAAAATAGATAAAGGGAATTGCCACATAGCCCAGCATTTTCACTTCTGGGTATCTCTCCTAAAGAATTGAAAACGGAGACTTAAACAAGTATCTGTGCACCTGTGTTTAGACCAGCGTTATTCAAAACAGCCCTGGGTTGACACTTGAGCAGATAAACAGGGTGTGTGTGTGTGCACACAATAGAATGCATTCAACCTTTGCAAGGAAGGAAACTGACGTAGGTTGTAACAAGAACGATCCTTGAGAACACTAAGCTAAGTGAAACAAGCCAGCCACAAAGGCAAGCTCTGTGTAATTCCACTTCCTGGAGGTACCTGGAGTAGCTGACTCCATACAGAAGGAAAGTAAGATAGTGCTTTGGGGCCTTGTGGAAGGGAGAAATGGAGAGCTACTGTTTAATGGATCTAGTTTCCAGGTGGGATGGTGGAGGGTTTAGGGAGCTAGATACTGGTGCTGCTTGCACAGGAGTGTGTCTGTGCTTAGTGCCACCACATTGGCAACTTCAGGATGGTTTAGATGGCTGGGCATGGTGGTGCACCTTTGTAACCTCAGTGTTTGGGAGGCAGAACTAGGAGTTTAAGGTCATTCTCTGCTACACAGTGAGTCTGAGGCTAGCCTGAGCTACTGACGTGCTCTCCTGTTTCAAAACAACAACAGAGTTAAATTAGAAATTTTTAGGTTTTATTTTTACAAAAATAAATATTTTTAACGAAATAAAAATATATTATAAAATAAAAAATAATAAATTCTTTATCTTCCAGAAGAATGGTACTTCTTTGTACAAACAGAAGAAGCCCCCAGTCTTAAGGAGATGGCGTTAGACTAGAAAATGGGAGAGGGAAGGGGCGGTAGGTTATCAATGATTTGGGCTCATCAATAAAGCTAGGATTCTTAAATTCAACGGAATAAAAATATTATCAAGGGTGGGATGTGACGGCAAGAGCTGTCCCCTCTCAGTGAAGGCTGAGATGAAGGAATAATGGGCATTGTGCGCCTATGAACCCTGCTGGTGGTGTCTTTATTAGTGGTAGCAGAAAGCCAAAATCCTGCCTTCAGCTTTAACATAGCAATAGTTCTGTTTGTATTGCTCAGCTTAATTGTCAACATTTCCTTCTGATGCTCCTAAGATAACCCAGCAGACATACTGGGCAGTGGTTCTATGCACCTATTCATATTATCCTGTTCATTCTTTCCAGCCAGATCATCTTCAGTCCTTACGTGTCCTGGTCCCTGTTCCAGGCAAAAGTGACTCTGGGCAGCATCCCCCTGGGCCCCATCAGCTTCCTGGTTCTTGTTGGGTGGGCCATTAAGTGGTAGCAACGGAAAATCAACAAAAGGGAGGAGAATAGTTTGGGGATTCTTGCTGTTTCTGCCTCCTCTTTCATCATCCAAGTCAAGAGTGGCTTGGCTACCCTGAATCACTGCACCCTGGAAATGCAGTTTCTCCTGTTTCTCCTGACTTACTCAAGCCTGTGGGAGGTAACAGCTCTGCACTCTTGGGAGTCCCAGGGTTTTCTTGAGCTCTTGTTGGCTTCCTTGATAAGCTAAATACTTGCATGGTATTTTGGTCTATTGTTTAAGCTGGTTACTTATTTATTCCAAGTTGATTTCTCCAGTGACTCATTTGTCACCAAGGTAAGGACTGTCCTGATAGTCTGACTTCTTTGATGAGTAATGGCCTACTCACAGAGAAGAGACCAGTTGGTCCAGCTGTTATTGATGCTTCAATATCCACATCTCCCAAAAGCTGAGTGATGTTCATTCAGTGCAGTTCTTGGCCCAAAGTGAGCGCTCAGTAACGTTTACTACCTGTTTGTTGTTTTTGCAGCCAGAGAACATTGCTGTTATCCTTATTTATTCATTAAAAAAATTCCAGCCTATTTATTTGCTACAATTTTATTTTGCTACTGAAGGCTTAATGCACATTGGGCCGCTTAGTGACTGGGTCTCATTTAACCATACCTCAGAACAGTGCCAGGAGGTAAGGATTACAAAATTATTGTTTCTGTCTTTCAGATGGGGTACCAGTGCCCTGAGAGGACTAATGCTCTCTCCCTCCGCCCCCCGCAAGGATCACACAGAGAGTGGATGATTTGGACACAGACTGCAGCCTTTGGGATTCACATTCTTCCCAAGAAACCCATAGCCTGAGAGTCTAAGCAGACATGCCCCCTCTGTTCTTGAAGCTGGAGAATGATAATGATCTATCAGGCAGCCTAATCTCACCCCAGAGAAAATGGTCTCAAGCTGAGAGCCAAGGGAAGGAAGGGCAGAGGTGCTGCCCCCGCCCCTCACCTGCAGACTTGGGAACAAGTTGAGGCAGGGTCTCATCTTGGATTTGTCTCTGAAGTGTGCACCATATTGCTCTCATGAAATCCACCCTAAACAAGTGTTCCCTTGGCTACTGAAATACCAGATTCATTCTCTTCTCATCAGTAGCTGTTTCTGGTTGAAAACTCCCTTTGTCTTTGTGTATAAATCAATTTTCACAGTGCCTTGTATAGTTCATGGGATCTTATTTTCCCAGTTCCTTGTAAGTGGCACCCATTCATTTCAATAGGAGGGACATGTAATTACTTGAAGGGAGAATTTGGCTGATGGGCTTATTGACCGTGCCAGGCCCTCCAAATGCACGTTTACATTCTGCAACCACTATTTAAAAAGATTGCATGCCACATGAATTAGAGGTTATGCGTTGAAGCCACCTCTGTCTTTACGCGTTCATCCCTTATCTTTTTCTCCAGGTATTTTCCTCTCAGATTCATACCAGCTTATCCTTTCTTTGTTTTCCCTCTGACATCCATTTCTCCAGATTTCAAAAGAATATCTACAGTTAGAGACTCTTTGTTTTTCTAAAGATTAAGGGCCTTTCTCCTAAATTCAGTTGCAAGAGAGAGAGCTGCTGAATGTTGGTCCCTAGAGATGTTGGGAATTGGAAGCACTGTGATTCCTGGACGGTTCTGCTGGGATTTGTCATCTCCTGACCTCTGGACCCATTCTGGCCTGTGCATCTGTCCTTTATTTTCTTAGTACTGTGTCAGGAAGGAAAAGAAATATTGTCCCCTGCCGAGGCCGCAGTTTGGGGCCTGTGAGTCACTGGTGTCCCTCAGCATGTTACACAAAGAATAGACACACATGTGTTGTGCATGTCCAGAGGCTGGCAGCTACAGGTAACCAGCTGAGCGGTATCCAAACAAGAACCTTTCAAAGAACTTTCCAGAAATGTGTTTATCTATTTCCTCCTTCAATTCCTCCCCACCCCTACTTTTCCTTCCTTTTGTCTGCTGCTCTCAGATTGTGTTTTGAAAAAAGACAGAGGTTTAGAAGCTAAAGTTCTAGACACAGTCTGCTCTTGACTTTGGTATTGGAAATAAGCTACCGAGTGTCTCTTGGACCTGGTTACTCCTTTCGTTGGCTAGGTAATTGTTGAAAACCTACCAAAAGCATGACAGTGCTTGGGACTGAGAGGTGAAGACAACACATTTGGTCTCTCATGAGTGGACATTACTACTGGAAGAAGAGTGGTGACCACAGTGAGACAGAACCCAGCATCGTGGTTTGAAGGCGGGAGCATTTGTCTAGGTGCCTCTGCATTTTCTGTTAAGCAATTGGCATAGGATTATACCTGTTTTACCTCTCAGACACTAAAGCATCCTTTAAAACGCAGCCCAGGCAAAAAGGACTTTCTAAGGAACAAAGGTGGGGACCCGCACTTCCCAATTTTCAGGCTTACTGTAAAAGCTATAATCACTTGACAATGTGGTAGTCATAAGATAGGTGTGTAGATCAACGTGATAGAGTTGAGAGCTCAGAAAGAGACTCCTTTTTATACAGCCAATTGAGTTTTGATAAACTATGGTGACCAAAAGTAGAATCTTTATTATGTAACTAGATCTCTATATCAAGAAAGGTGCCTCAGCCTTTTCCTCACAATGTATTAAAAATTCAATTCAAAATATCATAGAGCTAACTATGAAAGCTAATATAAAGATTCTAGAATAGCATATGTAAGAAGAATCCTTATGCTGTTGGGTTGTCTTAAATTTCTCACTTAGAGCCCAGAAACACGAGACTTGAAAAGCACTTATTTTAAAACCTTATAAGGCCCGATGTGATGGTGCATACATATAATTTTAGCATTTACGAGGCAGATGTAGGAAGAACACTAGAAGTCTGGGGCTAGCCTGTTCTACATAATAAATCCCAGTCAATCCTGCACTGCAGAGTATGATCCCGTCTCAAAACACAATCAAACCAAACAAAACAACCAAGAAAAAAATAGACTTTATAAAGTTTAAAAAAATTAGCCTGCCAAAAATGTAACTGAGAAAATTAAAAAGCCATTAACTGAGAGAAAATATTTGTGTGATATATAATTGACAGAGGACTCATATTTAGATAACAAAAGCATATCTCTCAACTTAATGAAAAGGAAACAATCCAATAGTATAATAAAATGAGGAAAATATGTCCTTCTTTTTATTTTTTAATTTTATGTGCATTGGTGTTTTACCTGCATGTATGTATGTCTGTGTGAGGGTGTCAGCTTTTGGAGTTACAGACAGTTGTTAGCTGCTAAGTGGATGCTAGGAATTGAACCCGGGTCCTCTTGAAGAGCTGTCAGTACTCTCAACCATGGAAGCATCTCTCCAGTCCCCAGATAATCATTCCATAAATGCTTCCCGAAGGAAAATGCATGGTCAAAAGGCACACGGATGGATAGATGCTTAGCGTGATGGGGAATTCAGCTCAATACACAGATGCTGTAATGTCCACACTAGCACAACTGAGCTAAAGAGACTGGTGACAGCAAGGGCTGATGAGACTACAGCGCAAACTGGAAGGTCTTGTTTACTGCTGGTGGGAATGCAGAAGTAATCCAGCCATTTTGAAGATAAAGTTCTTAGAAGGTTAAACATACACTTATCGTATGACCCAGTGATTGTACTACTAGGTATTACCCAAGATAAACAAAAAATATACATCAACCAAAGGCATATACAATTTACAGTGTCACTATATTGTAAAGTACTGAACAACAAACAATTCAAATGCCCAGTAACGGACGTATAACTAAAAAGAGCCTGGTGAAGGGCTTTGCAATGTTTACAACTAAACGGAGCTGAGTCCTGACCCATCTCCCAGAGGAATCTTGGAGACAAAATACCTCATATTGCACTGTATTTCTCCATTAACATGAAATCTCATATTAAGATTGCACACACACACACACGATAAAAACAATCAGGTTAGTAGATTCGGGAGTTGTGGTTAAGAATGTTAATTAGCTGAAAAAGAGCCCCCCAAACTTGGGGGTGCAAGGAAGGATGATGGAACTTTTCCACAACACAATTGCACACTTTAAACTGGTAGATTTCATTGTGTATAAGTTATACCTTAATAAAATTATCAAAAATGTAATTTAGCCACTATCATAAAACTGCTGAAAACTAAAGACAAAGGAAAAATAATACAGGGGAATTAACTATTCAAATGTGTAGTAGAAGGGGAACAGGCTGTGTCCTGTCGCCTTAATAAAACTATCAAAAATGTAATTTAGCTCCGAGGGATGGCGTGCTTGGCTAGTGCTAAACCAGGCCTGCGAGAGGGCCTGGTTTCAGCATCCAGCGCTGACAGGTAAGTGTAACTCAGAACACGTGTTTGGTGTTTATGGAGAGCATGGCCTCCATGCCACGCCTCAGTAGCTGGGAAGAAGTTTGCAGACAACGGGAGACGTTTCGAAGTTTTTCCAGGAGAAACTTTCACTCACATCCGAACCCCAGAAATCTGGCCACAGCTTAGGACGCCACATTCGGCAGGGCATCGGAAGTGCTGGGTGTCAGGAACAGCTTTCTTATCACCTACATAGAACAGTCTGTCAGAAGCCTCAGAGGTGGTGAGCTGTGTGTGGCTTCATGCTTTATTTGGAGAGATAAGCCCCGAGAGTATTCTCCTGAGCTGCTCCCTGGAGCCATCTGGGTGAAAGGGGAAGAGCTGTGTGAAGGCCCAGCTCTTGGCTGGATTTGACCTTCTCTTAGGTCCTGGGTTCTCTTAACTTTGATATCTGTAACTGCCTAGTCAGTCACGTCACGGTGCTTCTTCCTAGAGTTTGGAGTTGACTTTGAGGGCGCGGGATTTTTTCTAATGCTGCAGTTAGAACTATGATCGTCCTGGGTCACCTGCCTAAGACTATCTACAGATCAGATATCTACATTATGATTCACAGTAGTAGCAAAATTCCAGTTATGAAGTAAAAAGGAAAATAATTTATTTTATGGTGGGAGAGGATCAGCACAACATGAGAAATTGTGTTAAAGGGTTGCAGCATTAGGAAGGTTGGGAAGCACTGGTCTAAGGGAGCCCAAGCGGCAGAAAACGATGGTCCACTTCTGTTGGGAAACTGAATCAAGCTCATCTTCTCTCTCTAGCTCCGCACTCCGTTCCTTATCAGCCCACTGGGGCTCTCCCAGGAGCTGTCAGTGAAAAACGTAATGTCCCCCTCAAACTCTTCCTGTCTGAACAAGGGTCTTATATACCCATACAAGGTTTCTTTCCATGTCATTAGAATCATGGGATAAATCAATTTAATCCGAATGCTACAGACAATCTAGAGGCTTATTTTCTAAGATGTCTTCCTCTAAATGAAAGGTATGAAAGGGGGCTCAGTGGGAAAGAGGTGTCCTGGCCAAGTGCATTTAGAAAATGCCAGTTAAACAGGGTTCTACACACTATGTACTCGGAGCAGGCTTACATGCACCGGGTAGTAAGCATGGATGACATGTGGGAATGGCATGTAGGGATTTGGTCAGAAAAACATCATTTTCTTCTTTAAGATTACAGAGGAGAAATAAGAATATATTAAATAGAAATATACCATCCATCATCAGTGTTTTAGTTAGGGTTTCTATTGCTGCGAAGAGACACCATGACCAGGGCAACTCTTATAAAGGAAAACATTGAATTGGGCCTGGCTTACAGTTTAGAGGTTTAGTCCATTATCTTGATCGGGTGTACAAGCAGACACGGTGCTGGAGAAGGAGCTGAGAGCTCTACATCTTGATCTGCAGGTAGCAGAAGGGACTGTGTGCCACACTGGGCATAGCTTGAGCATATGAGACCTCAAAGCCCGCCTCCACAGTGACACACTTCCTCCAACACTGCCACACCTACTCCAACAAGGCTATATCTAATAGTGCCACTCCCTATGGGCCAAGCATTCAAAGTCTATGGGGCCCACACCTAATGAAACCACCACAGTCCATTTTCATTTTTGAACAGGATCTCACACTGTAGCCCAAGCTAACCTGGAGCTCATGGCAATCCTCCTGGCTCTGTCCCTTGAGTACCGGGATTCAAGTGTGAGCCATCAGGCCTCAATTGGCATATCTTATATGCATACATAAATTTCAAGATTCTAAAAGCTACAGTTAAAAAGGCCAAAAAAGGTGAACTTAATAGTTATATAAATTTTATTTATTGATTTAATTAATTAATTTATAAACAGGCTTCTGTTTTGTTTTTTGGTTTCTTAAGGCAGATTCTCATTATGCAGCCCAACCAAACAAACTGGGGTCCACACATAGCCTCTGCCTCAAACCTATCTTGCCTCCCCTACTAGCCTCATTCTGAGGATATATTTTATTTAGCCCGATAGATAAAACTACCATTATTTTAATATTAATCAACAAAAGATTATTTAAGAGATGCAGGGAATATTTGTTTCACCTTTTCTGTAGACTGTTTCAGTCTTTTCGTTTGAAACCGTTGGCCCTAGCAGCACTAGCCACAAGGGCTCATCCGCCCTTGGCTCCATAGGAGTCCAGGGGCTCCCGTGTGACTGTAGGTCTAGCAGGCTAAAGGCTGCGGAATGCTGGCTCCGTCTCACCCTGCAGTCATACAAACGCATTTCAGGCCCCTGGAAGTTTGAGGTGATTTTCCTGAGATACAGGCCCAGTTAATGCCAGAGCACAGGGGTTCTTGACCCTAGGGAGAGGCAATTCATTCTACCACACCATGATTCAAACACTAATCTTTTCCTTCCCAGGAGGGAGAATTGCAGCTTCCTTCTTTTGCCCTTTGGGAGTACCACCTTTGATTTCTTGTCAACTGTATCCAAGTGGGGCTTTGTCTAGGGACCCAGAAGAGTGAGTTTGCCTGACTGCCTCTGCCTGCCATTCTTCTTGGAGCTTCTGAGAATACTGCACTGTGTTCTTTAAGGTTTTCATGGCTTCCCAGACTGTCTTTCTTATTCACATTAGAGTGTGTCAGGCAGAGTGAATGAGGACCCCTGACCACAGCACTGTTGTGATGGCTGTTGGGTACTTGGGCCCTGAGGTAGAGAGGAAAATGGAGTCTCTTATTTACCACACATCTTAGCTGTTGTTCTGTTGATGTGAAGAGACACTATGACAAAGGCAACTCTCATAAAAGAAAGCCTTTACCAGAGGCTTCTGGTACCTCAAGGTAGTAGAGTTCACGGCCATCTTGGTAGGAAGCACAGGCATAGTGCTGGAGCAGTAGCTGAGTGCTTTACATCCTGATCCATAAGCAACAGGGAGAGAGAGAGAGAGAGAGAGAGAGAGAGAGAGGAGAGAAAGACTAGGCCTGGTGTGGGCTATTAGAACCTCAAAGTCCACCTCTAGTGACACACCTCCTCCAACAAAGCCACACCTCCTAATCCTTCCTAAACAGTTTCATTAGTCAGGAACCAAGCATTCAAATGCATGAGCCTATGAGGGCCATTCTCATCCAAACCACCTCACCATGTATTCACAAACCAATGCTTCTTGAACACCTATCACATGACAGCCCCAGTTATTGGTGTTGGGACACATCGATGAACAAACTAATTTCTATGGATGCTGAAGCATAGATTCTAATGACAGGAGACAAATGAATTACATATAAGTAATCATGAGGCGTGATGAGAATAGAGTCATTGGAAGAAGATAAGTCAAAAGCAAGAGGTAGGGGGAGATTGAAGATAAATAAATTAACTTATTCTCTAGTTGTGGTTGTGGTTGAAGGAAAGAGGGAACTGATTTGAAGAAAACAGTTCTCTTAGCCTGTGTCCATTATCCATTGACATAAAATGGCATAGTACCTTTAATTAAATGACGTATCCTCCCATGTGCTTTGACACATGCCTAGGTTATACATAATCTTTAACCCAGTATAAATGTTACCTAACAGTTGTTAAGCTTACTGTTTGGGGAGAAATGACACATCAGGGTAAACTGAGGCTGCTCGTTCATTTCCCTGCCACCCAGATGTGAATAAACACACAGAAACTGTATTAATTACAACATTGTTTGGCCAGTGGCTTAGGTGTCTTTCTAGCTAGCTCTTACATCTTAAATTAACCTGTTTCTATTAATCCATGCATTACCACAAGGCTGTGGCCTGGTAAGATTCTGGTGGCATCTCTTCCTTTGGCAGCTACATGGCATCTCCCTGACTCCACCTACTCTCTATATCTCTGTTCAGATTTCCTGCCCGACTTTACTCTGTTAAGTCATTGGCTGAAACAACTTCATTCATTAACCAATAAAAACATCACACATACAGAAGGACACCCCACATCATGTCAGTACAGAATATTAATATATATAATATATAAGGAAATATATATTACCTTATATACATATATATAGAAAGAGAAGGATGGGGAATCTCACTTTGCAGCCTTACCTGGCCTGGAACTCACTATATAAGCCAGACTGGCCTCAGACTCACAGAGATCCACCTGTTTCTGTTTTCTGGGTGCAGGGATTGAAAGCACACATCACCACTCTCGGCACAGACAATTTTTAAAAAGATTTTCTATATAGTGCTGAATTTGTGAGGCCAGAACTTACAGTTACAGAGAGTGAGTGGTACATACTTATATGTAAATATAAATATGCACAATGCTGTTTTCTTATTTATCCCCACATGTTTCAGTGCCTCCAATACCTATGTGAACATGTGGATCTTTTTATGTAAATAATGCGAATAGTTATTGGCAACTTTAGGTGCATTTCGCTGACTACACAGCATGGGGTCAATCATTTCAGGAGAAAGAGAGCCTTTGCTCTCCGAGTGTTCACCTTCCAAGAGCTGTCAGGGGCAAAACGTGTCCTAATGAGCTGGCTGCTCACTAAAGGTGGCCCTTGCTCCATCACTCAGCATGTTGCTCTAGTTTCTCTCCTGGCCAGCGAGCAGTCGCTCTGCTGAGCTCAGCCTGGTCCACTGTCAGTCACCACAGAAGCCTGAGTAAGGGAAAATGGGTTACAAAGGGAGGATTTACCAACATTTCTGGATTTCATGGAGGTGGTGAAAGGAATATGGAAAAATCACTGAGATTATTTGTGAAGACACTGACAACTGATAACGAGACAGCGGTCACCCTGTCCACAATGGAAGAAAGGACCATGGGGAAAATGGCAAAGGTTATAAAGAGAAGAACTCGATATTAAGGAAACAGGAAAGGTGTTTAGAAACTTGAGGCCTCAGAATAGTTTCTCAAAATACATATCTTATTGAAACATTAAGTCACGTGTAAAATGAAGAATATTATATAAGATGCGTGGTGGCCCATGTCTGTAACCCTAAAATCCAGGCATCTGAGATAATAAGATTCCAAAGCTAGCCTAGGCTGCACAGAGCAAGCTTGTCTCAAAACAAATCAAAGTTAGCCTAGGCTGCACAGAGCAAGCTTGCCTCAAAACAAATCAAAGTTAGCCTAGGCTGCACAGAGCAAGCTTGTCTGAAAACAAATCAAAGCTAGCCTAGGCTGCACAGAGCAAGCTTGCCTCAAAACAAATCAAAGTTAGCCTAGGCTGCACAGAGCAAGATTGTCTCAAAACAAATCAAAGTTAGCCTAGGCTGCACAGAGCAAGCTTGCCTCAAAACAAATCAAAGTTAGCCTAGGCTGCACAGAGTAAGCTTGTCTCAAAACAAATCAAAGCTAGCCTAGGCTGCACGGAGCAAGATTGTCTCAAAACAAATCAGTTAGCCTAGGCTGCACAGAGCAAGCTTGTCTGAAAACAAATCAAAGCTAGCCTAGGCTGCACAGAGCAAACTTGTCTCAAAACAAATCAAAGCTAGAGGCTGGGATGGGAATCAGTTGGCAAAATGCTTGCCTAGTACGCACAATGCTCCGAGTTTGAACCCCAGCCCAGTGCAAAACAGGGTGGGGCAGTGCACATCGTTAACCCCAACACTCAGGAAGGAGAGGGGAACCAGAAATTCCCGGCCTTCTTAGCTGCATAGCAATTTTGAGATGGATCTGGGTTGCACGAGATCCAGCAAGAAACAAACAAATTAAAGCAAAGAATAAAAGAAAAGAAAAAGCAAATGAAATCCAGAGCAATAACAATAGCGACAAAAACTAAAATCAAACAAACAGGAAAAAAAATACACCAGGTAGTGGTGGCTCATGCTTTTCATCCCAGAACTAGGGAGGCAGAGGCAGGAGGATCTCTGTGAGTTCAAGGCCAGCCTGCTCTACAGATTAAGTTCCAGAACAGCCAGGGCTACTCAAAGAAACCCCTGTCTCAAAAAAATCAATTATTTGAAAAGTTTAACAAAATCTCTTTAAAATTTTGTTTTTCCTTGGGGGAAAAACCCCACACAATAAGAAGCTTTAAAGCAAATATAATAAAATGTAAATAATTTTATAATTTATACAATTCTTAGCTAACTTTTTGATAAACTATCCTGATAACACACTTATTTCTCAATGAGAAATGAGAAATAAGTCTTGTTTGATGGATTTATTTTAAGTGACCCTTTTCCAGGTTTCTACATTGGAAAGATAGGAACAATCCTGTAAGTGATACTACCATTTCTACTTATCAATTGAGACGAGGCAGGGAGGAAAAGAAGGAGAGAGAGCGAACGAGAGAGAGAGAGAGAGAGAG
>LOEQ01000032.1:542519-555698 GCA_001685075.1 Bramus lutescens | reverse complement strand
TTGAACTCAGGACCTTTGGAAGAACAGGCAGTGCTCTTAACCACTGAGCCATCTATCCAGCCCCCGGTCTCATCTAATTTAATTCACACAATAACCAGAAAAGAAGATACCATTATTCCTATCTTCTGAGACCAAGAAAGGTCAAAGAACTACTGAGCTGGAAATTGGGGCTTCAAAGCCATGGTTGCACGGTAGCAACTTCTGCCATTAGCCATTAGGGAAAAGAACGAGATTTATTTTACCATTGTGGTAGGGTGTATGTTTGTAAAATATCTCTCTTCCCTTTACCAAAAGCTGATTCCATGACTTTTCAGCCATTGCAGAGGGCTCAGGTCTTTTTATGCTGTCCTTTGGAGAGAGGATAAAAGAGAATGGCGAGGTCTCAGGGAGTCTCTAGAATGTTCCTTTATCTCTGCTTCCAGACATTCACCTTTGCGCACTGTGTCCCCCAGTGTATGTAGGTAAGACCCATGGCTCTCCTCTAACCACAGGAATGGGGTGTAACTCTTGGGATTGTATAAAGTCACGTGACACTCTTTTTTTTCCCTTAGTGGACCCACTAGGAGGTCTCCAAGGCAACAGCAGATTCCGAATAGGTGACTCTACATGCCGTGAATCTAACAGCAATGAAACAAACTTAATAACTTGAGGAATTACAGAGGCAAGTCCTTCTCAGTTGAGAACTCCACCTCAAGCAACTACACCTTCATTTGCATCGTGTTAAGGCCTGAAGAAGAGGATTTAGAGAACATTACGGACCCATGATAGTTATGACATAGTCAAAGAGAGTTGTTTCAAGCGGCTGTTTGTGATAACTTATTATACAAAAGCAAACAAACGCAGGGTCCTGGGGAGGCAGCTCAGTTGGCAAAAAGCTTGTTGCTTCACAAGTATGAGGATCTGAGTTTAATTCCTGGAAACAACATGAAATCGCTAAGTACTGTCGTGTGCCCTTGTGATCCCAGCACTGAGGAAGCAGGGACAGGAGGATTCCTGGGACTTGCTGGCCAGCCAGCCTAGCCTGATAGGTAAGCTTCAGGCCAGGTACTTTCTCAAGATTTTCTGAGGATATCCTCTGGCCTCCACACTCACAGACATGCACAAACACACACATGCACCCACTCACATACATACCCAAAACAAAAGGTGCACATACATACATGCATTAAAAAAAGAAAACAAAAACCAGACCCTCAGTTTAAACACAAACCCACACTCACACCTATACCTTATTTGATGAATCAGGTGGGAACTAGTGTTCCGAGGAGGGCACAGAACCTATGACATCAGTTCATGAGGTTCCTCCTCCATGAGACATGGGGAGACTTTTTTCCCTTCTTTTCTGTCCAGCCCTGACATGCTCAGCTGGCTTCATAAATCTGTTGTCAGACTTTCAGTAGAGTTCAGCAGTGGAGGGAGTAGCATAGTCTCTTGGAGTTAACAAACTCTATTGCACACACACACACACAGCACCAAGAATCAGGTGGCTTACCTCCATGGGCCTCTTAGGTGACTCAGAGGATAAGGGCACCTGCCACCAAGCCTGACAACATACATTTAACCTCTCAGAGCTGGATGGTGGAAGAAGAGAAATGGTTCCAGAAAGTTGTCCTTGCCTTCACATGTATGCAGTGACATGTGTGCACCCACAATGTATACATGCATTTAAGATGAATCAATCAAAATGCAGTACTCGTTTCAAAACTTATTTCTCACAGTTCAGAGGGTTGGGGAGTCTGAGGTTAATATTCCATGGGACACACTCTGATGAGAGCCCACTGCCTCCTCCACCGTCCTCTGACTTGACTTTCCTTGGTAGAAGTATGGCCCTGTGCTTTTTGATAAGGGTCTTGTTCGTGAAGGTGGAATCCTCACAACTTAATGACTTCCAAAGGGCCTGCCCTAAAGTACCACTACCTGGAGGGGAGGAGTAGGGTTTCAATATAGATTGGCAGGTGCACAGACATTCAGTCCATCCCAAAGGGTTTAGGCCTTTTCCGTTGTGATCTTTAGAGGGAGGCGGAGTAATGTAGTGTGGCTTCATGTGTGAAACATAAGCAAGAGAAACCTATGTATTATTATTATTATTATTATTATTATTATTATGTATCTGGCTATTAGAGTCTTTCTGTCCCCTCTTTTTTTGTGGTCCCTGAACTTTGGAGACATTAATTCACTTCACAACTGTATGAAACTATCAAACAATAAATAAAGAATTTTCAGGAGCAGATGGAAGAAGGAAATAATGAGAAAATAATTAAACAGATTGGGAAATATAAAACACACACACACAAATAAAAAGCAGAAACAAAAGCCAACAAAATGGAAACAAAAACCTGTGGATCCCTTATTTGTGTCTTCTGTGCATTATTAGGCCAGGAGATCCTGTTTGTGTGGATATGTTACCGGAGAGCCCTTTCTTTTAGTTGGCGTGGATCAGGGTCTAAAAGACATCTCAGCAGTCTGCCTCACCTCCAGAAATGAGAGTAAGGAAGAAAACTCCTCTAATCAGAAAAGCTTTCCTGGTGCTGGGAGTGGGAAACTGTAGGGCTAAAGGCTAAATTCCTTTGGTTGTGATATAACAATAAAGCTTTTTCTAAAAAAGATAAAGAACCAAGGCTGTACTTAAATGAATTGCAGGCGTTGATTACGATCCCACTGCCCCCTCGCTGTGCCGTGTTTGTGCTGGCTGCAGCCTGCAGGGCTCCAGTGCTGGGTCTCAAAGGGATTGGGGTGGAGAGCTGATTCTGGGCCAAGAGGGCAGAGGATAGACAGACAGACAGCATTCCAGGTCCCTCCCCACAAACCAAACAACCCCTCCCACCACTCCTTCCCCCTGGGCTCGGCTGAAGGGTAGGAGGGTGTGGGCTTCCCAGGCTCTGCAGCCCGGGGAAAGGAGGCAAAGGTGGCCCTCCTGGATTTTTAGTAGATGACTTTGCATGAGCAACTTCACCTATCAAAACACAAAGAAGAGGTGGAAAGAGACCAAAGGAGAAAGAGCCGAAACCATTGGGACAATGATGTGAACTGAGCTAGGGCCCTAAACCCAATGTGAAATGTCGGAGTGCATCTCATTGTATGGCTGCTTTTCTCCTCTGTGTGGTGTGTGTGTGTGGGGGGGTGCGTGTGTGTGATGTGTGTGTGCCTGTGTGTTGTATGTGCATGTGCGTATGCATGTTTATATTTATCTTCTACAACTAACAAAGAAATGTGCTATGTAGATTAACGTGTATGCCTTATATAGATACAATCAGAACTAATTTCTGCACATTAGAGATCAAACATATTGGCATGGATTGAATGTGTCTCCTGAAAGCCCAAATCTTAGAAGCTTAACCCCCAGATGGCGCCTTTGAGAATTAATTCCGACTCCATGAGGTCCTGATGTGAGGCCCCCAGGACGGCAGAGCAGCTCTGTAAAGAGAGAGTTCTGAGTTAGCAGGCTTGCTCTATCTGACCCTGTGATGACCTCCATCACATCAGGGATGCAGCAAGAGGGCCCTCCCATATGCCAGCCCCCTGCCTGGGACCACAGTGAGCTACGAGCCAAATACATTTTTATTTTTTATAAAGTAACCTTGTCTGTGATACCCAGCTATAGCCACAGACAGCTCCCCAAGATATGTACTAATTTGCTTTGTGTGGTGTCTTTCATTACTATATTTAATGAATGATTTCCAGTTTTTTGAGATACAGTTTGGGACCAGTAAGATGGCTCAGTGGGTAGAAGGACTTGCTGCCCAAGTCTGGAGACATGAGTTCAATCCTGTGGTAGTTTGAATGTAATTGGCCCCCATGATCTCATGGGGAGAGGCACTATTAGGAGGTGTGGCTTTGTTGGAATGGGTATAGCCCTTGTTGGAGGAAGTGTGTCACTGTGGGGCGGGCTTTGAGGTTTCCTAAGCTCAGGATACCACCCAATGTTTCAGTTGACTTCCTGTTTCCTGCAAGATGTAGGAATCTCAGCTACTACTCCAGCATCAAACTTGCCTGTGTACCACCATGTTCCCCATCGTGATGACAATGGACTGAACCACTGCAAGTGTAAACGAGCCACACCAATTAGATGTTTTTCTATATAAGAGTTGCTGTGATCATGGTGTCTCTTCACAGCAATAGAAATCCTCAGATGGATTCCTAGAACCAGAATAAAGGCGCAGAGAACCAAGTTCACACAAGCGCCATGGAGATTGTACCCACCCCCCTCCACATCACACACACACACACACATGCACACCACATATACCCATACCCTCATCACATGTATACACACAATCCAAAAATTTAAAATAGAGTTGTATAAATGCAATACTTTTAAAATATCTTTCTCATCTAGTGGCCTGAAAGTTTCCTAATTTTTTTCTCTCTGAGGAACTTCAGAATTTTCACTTTTTAATGTTTACATTATTTATTTTAAGACAAGGACTTGATGTGTATCCCAAGCTAACCTGAAACTCACCATGTAGCTGGCCTTGAACGTGCGATCATCCTGCTTCTATCTTTTTCGGTGCTGGGATTATTGGTCATGTGCCATCAGGACAAGCTAGGGAGAAAGTTTTTGCTTTACATCAGAAACCCTGATGTAGGGAGTTGTAGGAACTCCCAGCTACCCTCTAGAGGGCAAGGAAGCCTTCATGGTGTTACCTTGAAGGCGGGAACCAGCAGTGGGACTTCTGGGGGGAGCTGTGGGCTTGTCTCTGGCCTGCCTCTGCTTACCTTCCTACCTGCCAAGTAAGGAAAAGGCTTGGGGTTATGTTGTCCCTTAGTTTCTTAGCTTGCCTTGACTGTTTCAAGTGTATTCGAACAGCCAAGATTTTCTCAGAGTTCAGTAAGTAAAGCGTCAGCCCCTAGTGTCTTGCTCATATCTAGTAGGGAACAGAATGTTTTTCTTTGTGCACATGGGTATGTACAAGAGTGAGCACGTGCATTTGGAGAAATTCATGCATACGTGTATGCGTGTGCTTGTGGAGGCCAGAGTCAATAGTGTGCATGTTCCTCAATTAATCTCCATCTTTTTTTCTTTTTCTTTTATTTCACTTTACTGATTTATTTATTTCTGAGACATGGTCTCACAATGTAGCCTTAGCTGGAATGGAATTCACTATGTACACCAGTCTGCCTTTCAACTCATGGAGCTCCAACCCTGCCTCTGACTCTGGAGTGTTGGGATTAAAGGCATGTGTCACCACATCCAGTTTTTTTAATTATTATTTTTAAACTAACATACAATCTATTAGATATCATACCAGTTCAGAAGGAAGCATGTTTTCATGCACTCTCCTTCTCCCACCTCTCTCCCATCCCTCTATTACTCCTAAGCCCCCTGTGTATTCTCCCCCAGTCTCTTTTTCTCTTTATGTTCATGGATCCAACTCAGGTCCACATGCTGCACTGCAGGCACCTCACCCCTGAGACATCTTCCCAGGCCCTGAGAGATAAGGCTGAAATATCAGATCAAGTTGCACTTTAGATCTTTGTAAGTTCAAATACCAGTGTCAATTGCACACTGTGCTAAAAGATTAAGGGGAAATTTATACCAAGAAAATGTAACACAGACTGTGTTATTAAATGCAATTTAGTGCTGTAAATGTTTCTGTATTTGTATGAAACTATAAACATATTATTTTGAGTTCTCTGTGGTTAACAAATGTATTTCTTGGGAAGAGCTCTTTTGTTTTGAAGTTAGGAACTTCCCCTTTTGTTGGTGTTGAAATATCTTTTCCTCTCTGAAATGGTCCTTTTGTTATTGTTATTGTTGGCAAAATGAATACTTTGGCAACTCTGGGGGTTCTCTCAAGGGCTCTGGGAATTTTTACTCTCCCCAAAAAGTTGAGCCTGGGAACCAATAGCCTAAGAATGCAGTCATTCCAAAATACAGAATAGATAAAGAATACATGTTACCAACTCAGAAACTTTGTTGATATTTGTTGGTGTCTCACATATTCAATGTATAAAATTTTGCTTTCTTTATCTACTTTCTTGCGAAGTTACTTTATAAGCACCAAATCTAAATAGAAAAATAAATTGAGGAAGTTAGAATGTAGCATTGCTGGGTGGTACCAAATATCAAAATGCTTTAGAATGTGGGTTTGCCATCGGTCTACACGCTGTGGAGTTCTTGGTTGTAATTGTTTTCTATCGCGTCGCTGGCCTGAGCAAAACATTTTTGCTCCTGCTATCTCCTGAACACTGTACATTAGTGAAAGCTGCAAGCAGTTTAGGAGTTCAGAGCTGCTGTGGGATACTCCTTTTGTACACTGTGAAGATGTGCCTCTGCCAAGGCACCTGATGATTTGTTTAATATAGAGCTGAATGGCCAATGGCCACTCAGGTGGTAGAGGAGAGGCAGTACTTCCGGGGAGAGAGAGGAACTCGGAGGAAGAATCGGAGAGGCCCGGATTGACTACCCAGACACAGAGGAAGGGGGAAGAAGAGGAAGTACTGACTGTGTTGAGGAGAGGTAACTAGCCAGCCGCGTGGTAGCGTGTAGATTAATATAAACAGGTTAATTTAAGTTGTGAGAGCTATTTGGGAACAAGCCTAAGCTAAGGCCAAATTTTCATGCTTAATAAGGAGTCTTGATATCATTATCTGGGAGTTGGTGGTCCAGGAAAGTTCGGCTATGCGGATGGTTCAGAATTCACGGGAACGCTCTGTAGTTACTGTGTTCCTTTCTGTACGTTGTGTTTTGAAAGGGAGCCATTCCATTGATGTGTGAAAATAATTTCCTTGTGAATTGTGTGTCCTAGTTGCAAATTTTTGAACATATGTGCAATTTTGCTCAGCTCTAGAGCTTTCTAAAATGTAAAATAGGCACAGATTAGATCTTCCCCTCCTTTCAGCCCACACCCCAATTTAGGTACGTCTGATTTAGCCTCATTGGAAAGCAGATTTCTTTTCTGGGCCCATGCTGTCTCTTCTGTCTTAATGAGCTGTAGCAGAAAAAAAATCCCCTCTCGGAGTTTCAGCTGTAGCAGGGTTTGTATCAGGGTATTGGCAGCAAAAGTGGGTGCAGTTTCTGAGTATTCTTCACTTAGCCTGCCAACTGGAAGGCATGATACTGAGTCTGTGTTGAAGCTTCTTTCCCTGTGGATAGCCTGGGCATTACACCTTTATTTAGAGCAGAGATTTTGCTCGTGGTATTTGGAGGTTTGTCACAGGTGGGTGGGTACCTAGATAAACTGCTGAACAGCTGTTTTAACCTAATCATTGTGGTTTAATTTTTTGTTGTTGTTGGTTTGTTTGCTTGTTTGTGTGAGACAAGGTGTTGTTTAGGCTAACCTCTAACCTGTGAACTTTCAGCTTCAACCTCCTGGGTTTAAAGCTAGGAATATAATTGTGCACCAGCACAACAGGGCTGGCATTCTCCATCTCCCCCTTCTCCTCCCTTTCCCCTCCCCTCNNNNTCCCCCTCCCCCCCCATGTGTATGTCTTGTTTGTTTGTTTGTTTTTACCATGCTGGCCTTAAACATTCTATAACCAGACATGTCTTGAAATGGAATTCCTCTGCCTCAGCCTCCCAAATAATTGGAATTACAGGCCCGTACCAAGTCCAACTTTTTGAGGGAGGGAAGATGGGAAAGAAAGATGGAGCAAGAAAGAGAAGGGATGGAGGGAAAGAGAGAGAGAGAGAGATGCTGTGTAGCTCTGGCTGACATGGGCCTTACTACCACTACACAACTCAGGCTGACATTAAACTCAAGGTAATCCTCTTGCCTCATCCTTACAAATCCTGGGATTCTAGGCTCAAACTGGAACCATGCCAAGTTTTAGACTCTCAAATAATGAGAGCCTTGTCCACAATTTCTTTGCAGGAACTATGGAAGTGTCGGTGAGGATACAACAGTGGAAAAGGTGATAACCATAAACAAAAACGTGGCATCACAGACATTCAAAGAAGGAAGAGAGAACGGAGATGGGAAACAAACGCTCAGAAATGATCTCCGTCTCCAACTTCCTGGGTACTTACAGCCGAAGTGGCATGTGTTCATACATTCATTATATTTACTTATTTAGCTCTTGATGAAGAGAAGGGGTTAATTTTTTTTTTCAGGAAGAAACCATTAGCTAATCCACAAATCGTACTTTTATTTATTCTTCCACTGTGAGGGATACACATTTGTTAGCTTAAGTGAGATCTCCTGCCTTACACAGTCTCCCTGTGGAAAAAACAATATTGACCAAGTCTCCGATCTTGCCTGACGTGAAATTGATACACACTCAGAATCATGGAATTTTTCACTGGAAAGTACCTTTGGGTGGAATTGAGAGGCATTGAAACCAATTGTGACCTTCACATTCGTTGTCATTTATAGAAGTGGGAATACATGCAATGAAGATAGAATGTTTACACAGTTACCCCGATTGGCAGAATAAATGAGGTCCCGGTGACCATGTCCGAGATGGCAGTCTGGCTCCAGAATTCTGCACAGCTGAGGGAACTGAGATTGAAAAAGGATTGTTGGCAGTGCAGAGATTATGCAGTCCTTTGGGAACACAGCTGAGTTTGGCACATACACACAAAAGTGAGAAGTGTTCTGCAGACAGAATGTTGAGGCCTCATTTCAGAGAAACAGACTTTTGCCATAGACAAGTAGCTGCAGAGGAAGGGGGGAGGAGAAAGAATTGGAAAACACTGAGGTAATGTGTAAGTGGAATTTTCTGTTCTACCAGTCTGCTCCCAAATAATCACACAGAGACTTACTATTGAGTATAAATGCTTAGGCTTGCTACTAACTAGCTAACTAGACTTACTATTGAGTATAAATGCTTAGGCTTGCTACTAACTAGCTCTTACAACTTAACTAACCCATCATTCTTATCTATGCCCTACCACATGACACTACTTTTTTTCAACACAGCATGTTCATCTTGCTTTTCCCTGCATTTCCTGGCAACTCCACCCTTCTTTTTCCTCTTCCTGCCTAGCTATTGGTCATGTAGCTCTTTATTAAACAAAATCTTCCCCTTCCCACTCAGCCAATATATACGCAGGCTACCAAAGAGAGCAAAGTTTACAGACATTCATCTGTAATCCCAGCAGCTGCAAAGTCATCTGCAGACCACATGTGGGGTTTAAGGCTAGCCTGAGCTGCATGAGACTCTATCTTAAGAATACAGATTCATCAATTTTGCTAAATGACCTTTATCCAACAGTTGTTTGCTTTTCCCATGTAACTTCCATAGATGGGCAAAATCATTTTCCGAAGCCTAGTGAGAATTCTCTTCTGGCAGGCCCTGGCTCTGTTGCTGCCACTAAAGGTAGCTTTAACTAAATTTCTATCAGTATATTTATGAATAAGATTAGAGATTCGAATGTTGGGGTAAAAATCTGCTAGCTCAGAAAGGCTGGGTTGCAACTAGTTAGTCTTTCCTTGTTGGCATCACTGAAAGACCTGTGCTACTGATTTGCCAAGCCAGAAAAAGCTGTATCGCTCTAAATCCCTCTCAGCTACTTCCTGGATGCCTTCTGATGCTCTATGATCACTCTCTTGTTGTTAATGCCTCCTGACCTAAAGTTAATTTTATTTAATTAACGCAAATGCAAACTCGGGATTCACAATGCGATCAAATATTCCCCAATGTAACAGCAGCAAAATTAGTTATGAAGTAGCAACCAAATAATTTTACGGTTGGGGGTCACCGCACCATGAGGAACTGTATTAAAGGGTCACAGCAATAGGAAGGTTGAGAACCACTGCTTTAAGAGGTGGAGTCTGGCTAGAGGAAGTACATCACTGGGGAAAGCTGTGAGGTTTCGTAACCTCACCCCACTTCCTGTTCTATTTCCTGTGTGCAGCTAAAATGTCATCTCTCTGTTTTCTGATTGTCGGGTCAGCCTCTTGTTCCCATGTCTATCCCACCAAGATGGACTGCATCCACTCCAAAACTATAAGATGATCTAAACCCTTTCCCCACCTAAGTTGCTTCTGGCCATGGTACTTATAACAACAGGAAACTACCTAATACAGTGTGTGGTACAGCAGGGTAGAAAAGTGGGCTTAGCTCATTCACAGATTTTATGGCTTAGTGTGCTATTGTTAAAATGACTCTGTTATTAAGTTGCAGAAATTTGAATGTGCTTGGTCCCCATAAGCTCATAGGGAGTGTTGCTATTAGGAGGTGTGACCTTGTTGGAGGAAGTGTGTCACCATGGGGGTGGGTGTTGGGGTCTTCTCTGCTCAAGCAACACTCAGAGTGGTAGACAGTTCACTTCCTGTTGCCTGCAGCTCAAGATGGGTCAACTCTCACCTCCTTCTTCAGCACCATGTCTGCCTGAATGCTGCCATGTTCTGCCATGATGATTATGGATGAAACCTCTGAAACTGTGAGTCACCCAACTAAATGTTTTCCTTTATAAAGGTTGCTGTGGTTAGGGTGTCTCCTCACAGCAACAGAAACACTAACTATGGCAGAAGTCACACTGTGTCTTGCACACTTGCTCCCTCTCACCACGCTATGAGGCAGGAAAAGGATCCTCACTGGAGGCTGGCCCCAGACCCATTTGCCTTTCCAGCTTAAAAAACAAAAACAAACAAATAAAACTTTAATTGTTGATGGTACTGCCTGGCCTCACAGCTTCTGTCATGGTCATGGAAAACAGACTAAGTCAACAGCAGACTTACATTGAGGAAAGACTCCCCCAGTTTGATACTTGAGGATTGCTAAACTCCGGGCAGTTCCAGAATCTAATTCTCACAGCTGTTTAAAGCTGTAAACACTCTCCTGGCTTACTCTCAAGTCCAAGATCTCTCAGTGTAGCCATCAACGCCCTTCAGAGCACGGCCTTTCTGTGTTGTCCATGTAGTTCCACCAGTCCTGGCTTGTTCTCATTGCCAGGTCAGCAACTGAAGCACCTGGGGCTGTTTTTCCTCCTCCTCACTGAGCGTGTCCTCCACTCAGGTGTTTGCTCTAACCTTTCTGGCCCATGTGACTTCTGTTTACCAGGAAGTGTCCTCTGCTGTCTTTAAGGAATCCCTGCCCTTCAAGTCGGCCTCCACAAATGATGATTCGGACTCCACTCCCCCCTGTTGACTCTGAGTTAGGCACCCATTGCATTCAGTGCCTATCTTTTAAAATCTGTTATTGTCATGAATGAGTCCTTTGAGCTATGCCTCATGGTCTATGAGCTTTTGTGCAAGATTCCCCAAATTCTTCCTCTGAGTACTATGTACCCCTTGTGTTGCTGTGTAGGTCATTATTTGTTTAATAACATAAGCAAGACAAGGGCTTATACATCTCCTTGGCCTACGAACCTCAAACGTGGAAGTGGTTGACACATAGGTCAAGGATAATGATGCTGAGCTCTGTCTTCACTCTAGGTCTTACCCACTTCCCAGCAAATCCTTAAGGTCCAACTTTGCAGGGTCCTGTAGTGTTTTCTGTGTGCGTGCACACACACACACACATACACACCACACACACACCACACACACATACACACCACACACACACCACACACATACACACATACCACACACACATACACACACATACACACACACCACACACACACACACCATACACACCACACACACCACACACACACACACATACACACCACACACATACACACACGCATGCACAGTCATGCCATTTAAACTGTTCTGTGTATGTACATTTTGATTATGTAAGTTGTCTTTTTTTTTAACCAAAAAAATTGTCTACTTCAAGTGTGGCAGCTCATGACTGAAACCCTAACAGCATTTGTGAGACAGAGTCAGGAGGATTGCAGTGAGTTCCAGGCCAGCTTTGGCTATATAGCAAGAGCCTGACTCAGACAAAAGAACAAAACAAAAGCCTTGTCTGTGCCTTTTTATTCTTTTAAATATATCCTTTCCCTGATGAGCAAAGTCATCTTCCATCTTAAGCCTGCCAGGTTTGAATAGTGTTGTCTGGAGAGTGACAAGAAAAACAAAACCAAAACAAAAAAAAATCTATGAATCTGAATTTAATGGAGAACATTTGAAGTAATTATTATAGCTATTGTCTTAATGAGAACACTTCAGGATACTGATATAAAATTAGTCAAAGCTAGGAGGACAGAACATCCCTTTTCCTGGAGAAGGCAATGATATGTATGATGGTTAGAAATTTGGCATCAACCCAGAGTGTCTTCTGTGTTACCCTTCACTCAGGGATCCAGGCAGTAGAGAATCCAGTCTAACCTCAGCTCTGGGAACAAGAGTCTGAGAGCATTTACCATCCAGGGTTACTGTCATGGCAACAAAGACCGGAAGCTAACCCAGCTAAATCAAGGCTGAGGCCAGTTGGCAATTAATGATGATAATGATCTGAAGCAAGGATTAAGATGCATAAGGGTCAAGGGTCAAATTCCCTAGGACTAAACTGAATCAATCCTCCTGCCTCATCCTTTGGACTGTTGTGATTGCTGGAGTTGTGCCCTTGCACCCAGCTAATTTTTTCTTTTGGTTCCTAATACTTGTCATGCATCAAGAGATCCACCTGGTAGAACTGAAGTAGCAATATCCAGATTAACTAAGGGGAACCCTGTAAGTTTAGCTTGTAATTTTCAGCAGATGACTTTGGAATTGGTCTTCCAATCCGTATCATCCCCTGAACTGCATTTTAATTACCTAAGGTCGGCTAGGCACCTTTCTTTGAAGGTCCTACCAGCACTCAAAATTCAGAACGTCGTCATAGAAACATCACATCTTCCAATGCTTCAGCAGATGACACACACCTGCGGTCCTGGGCTGTGGAGGCGTAGGCATGAAAAACCATGCATCTGATGCCGGCCTGAGCTAAATTAAGACTGTATCAAGCACACACACACACACACACACACACACACACACACACTATGGAATACTCTTTTTGTACACTGTGAAGATGTATCTTTGCCAAGGCACCTTCTGATTGGTTTAATAAAAGAGCTGACTGGCTGGCTGATAGTTAGGCAGGAGGTATAGGTGGGACAGCTAGACACAGAGGACTCTGGGAAGAAGAAAGGAAACGGCTATGAGAAGTACATAGGTGAGGTAAACGAGCCTAAGTACAGCACATGGGATTGATGGAAATGGGTTAACTTAAGTTATAGGAGTTAGCTAAAGCAAGCCTGAGCTATTAGCTGAGCATTTATAATTAGTAATAAGTCTCTGTGTGGTTTTGGGGGCCAGCTGCCAGGACACAGAGAAACTCTGCCTACACACACACACA
>LOEQ01000032.1:530701-542401 GCA_001685075.1 Bramus lutescens | reverse complement strand
TCTTCCCTCCCTCCCTCCCTTCCTTCCTTCTTCCTTCTGTCTGTCTGTCTTTTGAGACGGTATCATGTGGCCAAGGCTAGCTTCAACCTTGCTATGTAGTTGAGGATGACCCTGAATTTCATCCGTACTCAGCAGCTCTTCTTTCTTGCTCCTCAAATTCAACCAGTTGCTCATCTCTAAGGGTCATGACCCCACCCATGCAGCATCCCCTGCCCTCAGCTGCTCCTCTCTTTGTCCTGCCACAAAATAGAGCACAGTGGCTGATAACTGATGACGGCCAGGTGCAAATACCTGGACTGCCACAAAAGCAGCTCCCCCTCCACTCCGCTCAGTTCCTCCCTTCCTGAGCTCCTAGGGAACTGGATCCCCTCTGGCGGAGCCTTCTGGGTTGTGTTCCATTCGACTCATTCCCTAGACAGTGCCGTGACAACAGTGCCGTGACGTATCTGCACATGACGAGATGGCTCAGACCCTCTTTCTGCAAGATTCCTCCCTTTGCAGCGCTAACGTCCACATTTAATTTGTTGCCTGATTTAACACAATCATCTGCTTCTGCTTCAAAAAAACTCAAAAGAGAACATTTCCCGTGGGGGGGGGCTGTCAACTAAATTGGTTTTGCTGCCCTAATCCCATGCTGTTAGCTCAGGTTTGCTTATTTGCAGAGGGGCTGCGGGTGTAAGGCGTTCAGAGTATTGTCCGGGTTATGAGATCTCAGTAGCTAAAGTCCCTGTGATTTGATTTTCCACAACTGTGCTATTGGTGGTTCACGGATCAACAACTGTGGGCTTTTGCCGCCTCTACAGTCAATGCTAAATATCCACTGCAAGCATTTTTCCTGGTGGGGGGTGGGGTGGGGGGGCAACCAGCCCAGCACTGAAGCCCTGAATGAATGGCTGGCAGGGAGTTTCAGAGATGATTTCATCTACCCTCCTTTTGGACACAACCCTGCTTAGGCTTTTTCAAATAAATAAATCTGTGTGCTGTCCGAGTGGGTTTTAATCAGCAACAGTCTTTGAAAAGATCCCAGTCCTTTAGACAAGGGACTGATCCTCCCCAAGCAGCCTGTGCAGTAGTGTGGGACTCCCCTCTGTGTGCTGTGAAAATGTTTTATCACCATTGGCTAATAAAGAAGCTGCTTCGGCCTATAGCAGGGCAGAATATAGCCAGGCTGGGGAGGGAGGTAGAGAGAGAGAGGAATAGGGCTTCCCAGACTGTGCAGGGGTGAGCCAGAGGTTCCAACTGAACAGTAACAGACAGCAGAGGTTAGGATATAGATGTTTGATAATAACATTGAGCTGTAGAATCTGCCCCCCTGAAGCCACATACCACTTCCTGTTACATTATATAGTAAAATCCTCTTATTTTAAATAGATTGGTGACTAAATTGGTGATTTTCATCCATTTTTCCCCCTAAAGACTGACATTAAACTCCACATAACCAGGTGAAGCCTGGGTAATAGAACAGTATCTCACATGCCAGCACATAGTTCAATGAAAACAGTAGCATCTCCTTTGTAATCGGTGAAACCTCCCCCAAGCCAAGATAGGCATTTTATTCTGGAGGATTAGTAGATTCCATGTTAGGGAAAGCAGGTCTCAAACATCAGGCGTTAGCAAACATCTGATAAAATCACTTGTGATGTTTTTAGTCAACGAGATGAGAAACTGTTGAAGAGGAGATGTAGCTATGGGGAAAAACCAAGAAGCCCGGGAACGAAGGAACTAGCTGACAAGCATGGCCTTTCAAGGGTTCTGCAACAATCTTAGAAAGAAATTCTGTCACTTGTGATTGTACGGATGGCACCAGAGACCTAAAGAAATCATAGAAGTGAAAGAAGCCAAGCACACAGAGATGGTGTATGGGGAGCCTGGCACACTCAGCTGCACACAGAGAGGGCAATTGCAGGAGGCCGAGAGTTCAATTCCCAGACAATGGTCAATGTTAAATCTGCAAATCAGGCTTGTTCTTGGTTCTTACCTCTTTGTTGCAGAGTTAGGTAGCAAGAGTGCTGGCGTGCCCACTGTAATGGTTTATCATGGTTGTCAACTCAGTGGGATCTAGGATCAATTGAAAGACACATTTCTGGGTGGGTGTGAGGGTATTTCCTGGAGGGATTAACGGAGAGAGGACCACCCCTCTTTCAGAGTGAGCAGCACCTCCAGGAGTCTAGATAGGAAGACAGCTGAGGGAAAGCTATGGCTTTTGCTTGTCTGCCTTTCTCCCTTCTGGGGATTGTAATCTACTCTGTTCCTGCCACCACTGCTGCCACCAGCCTTTGCTGACCTCAAAACCCAGTCTGTGCAGCCTTTCACTGTGGACCGAATCCTCCCAGGCCTCCGTTACCACACTGGGGGCTGCTGGAGCATCAGCCTCAGGGACTGTGTGACTCTCAGTTCTTAGCCTCAGATGTGCACATGCGGGCGTAGGGGGGCCATTGTCATTCTCCTCAATTCACACAGCATAAACTGGTCTAGTGCATCTCCTCTATGCCTTCTACCACCCATTCTGTCCCCTAGAGACCCTGACTAATACACTTGCAATCCTAGCCCTTGAGGAAGCAGGGGGACTGGAAGGTCAAGGTCAGCCTTATTTACACAGCAAGTTCAGCAGGGTTGAGGCCAGCATGAGACCCTGTCTCAAAATGAATGAATGAATGACTGAATGGATAAATAAATAAACTATGAGGTAAGAGTAAATGTCAAGTATTTTTCTCTACAAAAGAGTACATATTAGCGCTGATGACTGTGACGATTAACTTATTCCACATCATATTTATAAATTATCGTGACGCTTTGTACTGCATAAATACATACAGTTACACATTGTCATTAATAATGATGCTATAATAGAGATATTGTGTGACAGATCTCAGTAGGTGGGGGGCCCAAAACGCAGACGATAGAGGGAAGGGCAGGGTGTAATAAAAATGTTGGGACATAACAGAAACACGGATGGCGTGGCTAGAATCAGCTGCAAATGACAGTAAGGGGCCGGGGTGAGCCAGTTGACAGTACAGAAAAACTACTAATTACCAGATTCTAATGCAGTGGTTCTCAACCTTCCCAATGCTGCGGCCCTTTAATACAGTTCCTTGTGTTGTGGTGACCCCCAACCGTATAATGATTTTCATTATTACTACTTCATAACTGTAATTTTGCTACTGTTATGAATCCTAATGTAAATATCTGTGTTTTCTGATGTTCTTAGGTGACCCTTGCGAAAGGGTCATTTGTCCTCCCCGAGGGGTCGTGACTCACGGGTTGAGGAACGCTGTTTGTATTGTAACCAAGGAGGTTACAATTTAAAGTACCTTAAAAGACGTCAAGCTTGAACACCTTTTAGTGTGCTCCGGCTGAAAGATAGATAATATGGCTTAAAGGGGACTGAATAATTTAAAGAAGGGCTTCCTGGCAAGAACTTGGTTCTTAGCTCTTGCATGAGGCTCCGTGGTGTCTTGGGTGGGGGGTAATGACCTAAGGCTGAGTTCTAGAGTTGTGTGAGGAAACCTTCAAATTCCTGGTATTGTTCCTGCATGCGAATGAGGCCAAGACCATGAATGGAGGTTAGGTGACCTCAGCTACACAGTAGGTAGGGATACAAAGGGAAGGAACCGGGAAATACCTTACCCAACCACTCTGGCTTAATCAGCGAGACTGTCAGTTAAATGGGAGAAAAGTCGTTAGTTATTTGTGTGAGGGTTTTCTCCATGACCCCAACTTATCCAAATATTTTCACTATGAACTGGAATGAAAGCAAAGATTATGGTAACCGAATTTGCAGCAACAGACTTGGGGGGAACCAGGTCCAGCAATAAGAAGTTGGAAGGAGTGAAGCCTGCGGTCTTTCTCCAACTTCATAATAAAACACAAAGAAATGAAAACTCTTGACAGCCCACAATACCCTATCCTGGGACCAGGGACAAAGACTGGTCTATCGTGAGAACCTTGGGGAGGTTCTTATGAATGACTAAGAGATGGGAACAGAAGGAAAGAGTGCAGCTTGTGTCCTGTGTAGGAGGCCGACCTGCTCTACCCGGCTTGCAGTTCCTCTGCTCTCTATTTCTGGATTAGCATTGATTTCCGCGAGGAACAGACCGCACTGCAAACTTCTCCTCCCTTCCCCCATGTTCCTGGGGATTGAACCAAGGACTTAATAACTGCCACACACTAGGCAGGCACTGGTTGGCTGGCCTTAATGTCAACTCTGTGGCCCACACAGACTTGGACTTCTGACCCTTCTGTCCAAACCTCCAGAGTAACTGGGATGATGACAGACCTGCCCTGCTGGGTTTTGATTTCATCTCTTTTGGTTGATGAGGGTCATAGGCCTCTGGGCTTCCTTTTATACCCCTGTTTTAGACCTTTTCTTCTGCTGTCATCAGATAAGAGTGCCAAGGGGTAGCGTCCCCCTTTAGATAAAATGCCTGTCAATAGATACATTGCAACAAATTTGGTCTAAACTGTCTTTTATTGGCAGTTTCAAGAATCAGGCAACACACAGAATAAAATAAACTGTATTCTCATGGACTGAGTGGAGATTGGATTTTACTGAAGGAAAGCAACGAGGGAAGGCAGAAAGAACAAAACTGGAGAGATGGCTCAGAGGTTAAGAGCACGGGCTGATCTTCCAGAGGAACTCCCAGAAACCACGTGGTGGCTCACAACCTCTCTACAATGAGATCTGGTGCCCTCTTCTGGCATATGGGCATACATGCAGGCAGAACACTGTATGCAGGCAGAACACTGTATACATAATAAATAAATCTTTTTTAAAAATGGAGCTTTCAAGCTTATTTTCCTCTTCAGGTTAAAGGAGAGGCTTCCTCATTCTGGCCATAAGACTGCCTCCTTTGGGGATTTGGCTGCTGCTTCTCGCTCTCCTTATATCTCAGAAGGTCAGATAAAAGGCTCAGTTTGGGCTTGGTGCCCTGGGACCTCTGTGCCAGTAGCCCCACTTAGTTTCTGTTGAGGCTGGGACATGAGCTTCATTCAAACTAATAGTGCCTATGAGTTTCCTCCTACTATGTCCTAATATGGCACAGTTTGAATGTGATTTGCTTACATCATCCCATAAGGAGTGGCACTATTAGGGGGTGTGGCTTTGTTGGAGTGGGTGTGGCCTTGTTGGAGGAAGTGTGTCACTGTGGGGGTGGGCTTTGAGACTTCCTATGTTCAGTGTCTCAGTCCACTTCCTGTTGATTTCAAACTTCAGCAACCCTTCTGCATCTGCCCTCGAAAGCTGGCTTAGAAATATGAGCCTCCATGCCCTGCTCACCAGAGAGGTCCTAAATGTCCACCCTTGGGCTCTGTTCAACCCTAGAACCACTGGACCAACATTTGCTTGTAAACAGCATCCCTATGTGATATGTATCTATTAATAGCCCTATGTGATTTGTGTATATACTAAAATTGGGGGAATACTATAGAATCTGTTTCTTTTTTTGTTGCTTGTTTGTTCTTTGTGATGGGATATTGGTAGGTAACTCACACACCGGTTTTGAATTCTCTCTGCAGCCCATGCTGGCCTTGAACTTGCAATCACCCCTTCAGAGGGCAGAGATGATAGGTGCCCACCCAGAACCATGCCTGTTGTTTCCACAGAATTTTAAAGAATTTTTTCCCCCAAGAACTTGGCACATTTTTGTTCTTTTAATTCCTAGGTTAACAGAATCTATCCAAGCTCTAGATCCCCTTGCTAAATTACTTCAAACAACCTTTCCGTTAAATCTCATTTGAACTTCCATAAATAATAACTTACTGGGTTGAGGCAGGCAAGCATAGGGAATAGCCTAGCAACCTGGGACACTTATATACAATTGGGCATACTTATGATTAAACTTAGATGCATCAAGGAAGGCTCATATACAGCAGAAAAAGGGTTTATAAAATCTACATTTGGCAATCAAAACAGAGAACCACCCAAAGTGTACCTCTTCATAACCAAACCCCTCCATCTCTTAAACCCTATACCAGGAAGCCCCAAACCTACACCAGGACCCTCGTGCAGGTAGCATTAAGTCACTCCTGACAATGTATTTCCTTCTGGTCTGTACTGTCACCTTGCTTTTGAATAGTTTTGAATCATTTCCTTGCTACTTTGTAACCTGTGTGCACTTACCCCAGCTGCTTGAATAAGCTGCCAGAACCTGGAAAGGCACAGCCCAGCCCCTGGCTATTGTTAACAGGCTCCCCCTCCCATTATTCTGATAGCTATACTTCTTTCTCTTCCTTTGTTTCTTGGTAGAGACTTCTCATATCACGTGGAAACAAGGGTCATTTAAAGGCACCCTCATTTTACATTCAACCTTAAGGAAGTGGTTCTCATAGTTCTCCAGTAAAGATCACATTATTTTCTCATTTTAATCAAGTTTAAAAAAAAGTGTTCCTCTTTTGCTCTTTTCCTACCTTTCCTTTCTTTTTCCTTTTCCTTTTCCTTTCTTCCAATTCTGGGAATAGACTCTCTTGTAAGGGGCAGGCAACCAAGCCCTCTATCAAGGAGCTACATTCTCTCCTCCCCTTTTGTCTTTAGATAGGGTTTTCCTTCATTGCCGAGGTTGGCCTAGGGCTGGAGATTGTCCTGCTTCAAGCTTCTCTGCAGCAAACATGCATCTCCGCACTCAGCTTTTTAGAGTCTGCTATGGGTGCAAATATGACTTCCTGTGTGTGTCGGTGAAAACCATGGGATTTTATCCTCTGGCTCATTAGTGTAGTGGATTGCAATGCTCTACTTCCAGACTGTAAATGCTTCTCACGTCCCCGAAATGAACTGCAGGCTGTCCTCGTCTCCCTGGGATGCTGTTTCTTCCTAGATGATGCAAGACAAAGCATGCAGCTGATTATATCCATCTAATTATGGAAGCAAAGTGCATGTGAATATTACTCAGAAAGTACTTTGGGGTCAGGGAGATGGCTCAGCAGATAGAGGTGACGGGTGCCACACCTGCTGACTTGAGTTCCATCTCCAGGTCCCACACGAGGGAATGAAAGAACCATCCCCTGCAAATTGTTCTTGGACATCCACACTTGCCCCTGCGCACGCTCATGCATGCACACTCAATAAATCAAAGCTTCTCCTCATAATTAGAACATGGAAAAAAATCACAAAACTCTCTGAAAGGGAAATTCCTTTTATAGGTAACTTCGATAAATACTTGTAATGAAAGAATAGATACCATTGACACTTTCTCCATGTTTCTCACATGCACCTACTTCCAGGGTCGGACACGGTCAAGCTCTGTCTGTGTTCTGCATACCTGCAGACGATTCTCCTTCACTCCAGTCCCTGTCTCCATGTTCTTGTGGGGAAGAAGACCCAAGTACAACAACCTTTTGGTATATTTCTACATGGTCCTTTCTCTGAAGTTCAAAATTCTAGTAAGTCCTAGTGTGGGTCATAGGTATATGTATTGTGGACTGAAGCCCCCACTTCAAGATACCCCACTGCTGATGTGCCATGTGTCAGCCCAGGTCACACGTACCCTCAATGCAAAACATCAAGTATCCACAGAGTCTATTCTGTGACTGATGAGGACGGTGCTGCTTCTTGATTCCCTGTGTGAAGGTCTGCTTTATAAACTTGTTCCTAACCTTGCAAATATTACCTGTGAACTGTGGAGAAGGAGAAGAAGAACAAATTTGCATTTCCCCAAAGCGCACAGACTTCCAAAGTTGTTATACTTTAGTTACATTTTTCATTATTGAGGTCAACGGCTTGACAACAGACAGCTTAAGTGAGGCGAGGCGTACTTTGGCTCCCAGCTCAGGGGATGCAATCCCTAGTGCCAGGGAAAGGATGATGGCAGGAAGGGCTGTTTTGGTAGGGACATTCCCACATCTGGGTGGACCAGTCAGTGAGAGAGGGGGATGCATTGCTCGCCTGCTTTCTCCTTTCTACTCTTATTCGGCCTGGGACTGCAGTTTGTGGAGTGTGCCACCCACACTCAAAAGGGGTCTCCTCTCCTCAGACTTCTCTGGAAACAGCTTCAAAGAGACAGCCAGAGGTGTGTCTCCTAGGTGATTCCAAATTAAGTCAAATTGACAGTGAAGATTTACTCCTCCCACCCCCAATTTGGAGAGATGGTGAGGGCTTTTTCAGAAGCCAAATACAAAGACACTTGAGGAAAGCCTGGCCCTTTTCTGACGTGGTCTCCAAAGGGAGTGGCACTATTTATTAGGAGGTGTGGGGTTGTTAGAGGAAGTGTGTCACTACGGGGGCAGGCTTTGAGGTCTTATATATGCTCAAGATACTTCCCAGTGTCTCAAACTACTTCCTGTGGCCTGTCTGTCAAGCTGTAGGACTCTCAGGTCCAGCACCATGTCTGCCTGCATGCCACCATGTTGCATCATGATGATAATTGTCTAACCTCTGAAAAATGTAAGCCACTCCAATGAAATGTTTTTATTTTATAAGAGTTGCCTTGGTCATGTTATCTCTTCACAGCAATAGAAACCCTAATTAAAACAGTTCCTAAAAAGGTTAACACTACTTTTGTTAAGTTTTTGCATTCATGAAAGTACTGGCAAACAAAACAAGTAGAATGTAAATAGAAGTGATTTGTACTGTGTTGTTCTCTTAGGCTCACACTGTCTAATACACATGGCAGTAGCTACGTCCAGCCATCTAACACTGAAAATGTGGTGTTGGGAAAGAAAACCTTTTTCTTTACTATGATATTGAGTTTAGTACCTGGGAGCCTACAAGCTAAATAGGCAAAAACACATTAATAGCAGGGAGGCACACCATCTTTATTAGTATTTACTTGCTTAAGCATTTCATTAAAAGACATTAAATTTGAGGAGGCATTTGTGGGTGGGGTCTTACATGTTATTTTAACAAAGAAAAAGGAACTTTGGCTTCAAGGGATGTTAACTTAGAGAAGTTACCAAGAAATATATGGGGAACTAATAAAGGATAAGGTTGATTTAGTAAGGGCTGTTCAAACTTTTCTCAGAGTTGACTGAACATTTGAGATATGACACAGTCTTCTCTTCCTGGCATTGGGAAGGATAGAGGACCCAGACATTCACTAGAGAAAATGAAATTTCTGTGTTTAGATAAATAAGGGGAGTGGTTCCTGTTGATTCTCAATGACCTTCAGCTCAAAATAACCCTTATGCCAAAGTGACATGTTTGGGAGTGGTGCAAACTGCTTTCTATCAACAGGTCCCAATTAAGATACATAATATGCACAAAACATGAGCATAAGTATTGTGGTTGGGTGTGAATGAGATGGCCCTCAATAGTTTGGGCATTGGGATGTTTGGTCCCAGCTTTTGGTGCTATTTGGGAGAGGCTTAGGGGGTGTGGTTTTGCTGGAGGAAGTGTGTCTCTGGGGGTAGTCATGGAGGTTTCAAAAGCCACAGGCCATTCCCAGTTTCAGTCTCCACTCTGTCTGTGGTTTGATTGTGAGCTCTTTGCTGTTGCTCTGACCACTTGGGGCTTGCTACCTCTCTGTTGTCATGGACTCTCCAATCCTCTGGAACTGCAAACCCAAATCTTCTTTCTTCTGTAAGTTGCCTTGGTCATGATGTCATCACAGCAATAGAAAAATAACTAAAACAGTTCTGAATACTTTGTATGAACGAAAAAAGAATGCAGAATATTTTAGTTTTATATGATTATATGCAAAGTGTTATTTTTATGTACTGAGATAAATACTTCACTAAATTAATATTATCTTTTATGTGTTTCTATATATTTTATTCATCTGTTTTTAAATTGCATTTTGTATGTATGTGCATGTGCATAATATCATGTGTGGGAGTTTGAGCACAGCCTGTAAGAGCTGTTTCTTTCCTTCAGCCATGCATTCCAGGGAATGGGACTTGGGTCATAAGTCTTGGCAGCAAGCGCTTTCATCCACTCTCCCATCTGCCCAACCCTCTATTTCTAATGGAACACTTAAAATGATACATAGTTCATTTAATTTTGCAAGCCCATGCTGTTTAGGACGTTAAAATAATAGCGGAGAGGTTGGGAAAGATGGCTAAGCACTTAAGAGACCGTATTGCTGTTGTAGATGACCCTAGTTAGATTCCCAGAATCTGCATTGCCACATTGGGTGGCTCACAACCTCCTATAACTTTGACTCTAGGGAGATCTAATATCTCTGGCATTTGTGGGAATCTAAACACACACACACACACACGCACATTAAAAATAAAAAGCCTTTAAAAATAAAATAATGACTGAAGTTGAAATATATTTTGTTTTTAACAGAATGTCCTTTGTTGATAGGTAGATATCAGATAGCGGGGAATTTTCTGGAATCATTGTAATTTATACTGAGAAGTGGTTTACCAGGAAGACCTCCTTGTGCATTCAGACCCACAGAGAACAATTTTGTTTGTTGTGTTTGTTATTTTAAACTTTCAAGAATATATTGGTCAAAAAACCCAAACCAAACCAAATTAAAACAAAACAGAAAGCTAGGTGATGTTGGCGCATGCCTTTAAACTCAGGTCTCGAGAGGCAGGTGGATCTCTGTGAGTTCAGGGCCAGCCTGGTCTACAGAGCAAGTTTCAGGACTGGCTCCTTGGCTCAAAAAAACAAACAAACAAATATATATTGCATTTTGTATGTATTCTTTCCTTCAGCCATGCATTCCAGGGAATGCATATATATATTTTGGTCAATTGCCTGTATGGCACTTTCATATCCTCTTCAAAAACATCATTCAATTGTTTAGAACGTAAGAAAGGGACAATCAATTCTGAGCTGATATGACAGAAATAAACTCAAGTTCAACCAAGGGAGGATCTGATGGAATGGTGAGGTAAACCTCTTGTGACCAGAGATCCTTACACAGAATGCCACCACTGATGCCAGCATAACAAATATTACCCCACAGGTCACATCTACCTAACAATTAAAATGGGAGTATTAAGCAGCTGATAATTAAAAGAAAATGTATCATTTCTCACTGGCTCACAACTGCTGATTTTTGGAACTTTTTATTGCTTTCTTGATGGCTTGAAATAGCCATGGATCTTTTATTCCATGTTTTCTCTTGGCTGCCTCATCTTGAGTTGGTCCCACACATTCCCAGAGTCTTTGGGGACCAGAGATGACCAGCCTATGACCTTCAGTTACACCTGTTTCCTTGACCTGTGTGGGGTTCCTTCTGGGCGCTCTTCATAGCCAGCCCCGCTGTGAGTACCCAGAGCAGCCCAGGCCTTCTCCCCAGGAAACCAGACCATGCCAGCTTCTTTGTTTCTCTCTTTCCACTGATGTAAGCCTCACCATCCCAGGTGTATGTTTTTGACTGTGTGTGTGTCTCTGTGTGTGTTTCCCTGAAGGCTAAGAAAAACCTACAACCCCTTTGTGTTCTGGAAGATTCCCCATTTGACTTAATGTCCCAGTAGTTTACTGACAATAACGGCCAGACCAAGAACCCATCCTTGGCATGATTATCTGAACAGCTTGTTCTAAATAATCAAACAGAATGTCTGTCAGGCTAGTCAGCTTCCCGCTTCCCCAGGGGCCTTCAGCTTGGGCACACCCTGAGCCAGCAGGCAGCCTTTAAGGACCCTCCCTGTAAACAAGCTGACCTTCAGTAGAACATTCTCTGCTTTGCTTGCTCTTTCTTCCCTCCCCTTCAGGTTACACTTCAGTCCTGTCCACCTCTCCATACCCACTTCTTGTTTATTCCACCCTGAAAGAAGAAAGTGCCTGTCTGCTTGCCTTCTCTCTCTCTCTCT
>LOEQ01000032.1:512975-524790 GCA_001685075.1 Bramus lutescens | reverse complement strand
TATCTATCTATCTATCTATCTATCTATCTATCTATCATCTATCATCTATCTATGCATCTATCTTTTATCTATCTACCCTTCTTTCTAGTCCTTGATTTCATTGATCAGGTATGCTTCCCTGATTTGATTATTCTGCTTTTGTACAATCTTTTCCTGAGCATAATTGATCTGTATTTGTATTTTTTCCAGCAGCTGAACTGAACCTTGTTTGTCCAGAGTGTTAATATTCATATGGAGACCATATTATTGCTGACTGTATGAAAAATATAGGTAGGATTGTCACCATGGAAAATTGGCATATCTTAAAATTGATTATCCCTTATAGACTAAACAGAGGCTTTGATCGTATTTATTTGTTGTTGTTTATTGGTTCTGGAGATTGAATTTAGGGCCTTGCCTGTGCTAGGCAAGCTGTCTATCAGAGCTACAACCCTAACTATTCAATGGTAATTTCATAGTAAAGAGAACAAACCATGCCATTGAGTCATCTAAAAATGTTCTTACTTGTCATTGTTTTATTTACAATTTGCTTAAAACTGAATTTCTAGATACAATAAAATACTAGATACCCAGTTGAATTTGAATTTCAAAAGAAAAATATATGACATATATTCATGCAAAACATTTACTTATTATTCACTGAATTAAATGTTATCTAGTTGAGAGTATGCTGTCCATGATTTCTAACCTAACAATTCTACCTTAAAAAACAGTCGGTTGTTGAAGCCAGTGAGGTGATTCAGTGGGTAAAGACAGACACTTGCCATCAAGTCCAATTACCTAAGTTGGCCAACAAGTTGTCTTCTTACTTCTGCGTACACCGTGGTGCACCTGTGCCCTTTTCGCCACATACACAAAATAAACAAGTGTCAGAACCTAGGAGGCAGAAGCAGACTAATCTTTGTGAGTTTTAGGCCAATTGGTCTATATAGTGAATTCCAGGTTGTTTTTGTTAGTGAAGAGACACCACGATCAAGGCAACCTTAAAAGGAAAACATTTAATTAGGGATGGCATACGAACTTGAGGCAGGATCAAGCCCCTCATCCTGAATCAAGGTTGAGCAAGGGATCCAACCATAGGGAATGGGCTCCAAAAAGTCAGTCCATGCACCTGAAATAGGTTCTAGTGCCACTGCCAGTCCCCCCTAAACAAATCAAGCCATATAACTGTCACCCACATTCAGAGGGTCTAGTTCGGTCACATGCAGGTTCCCCAACTGTTAGCCCATGAGCTCCCACTAGCTGGGGTCAGCTGTCTCTATGTTTTTTCCCATCATGCTCTTGGCCTCCCTTGTTCATATGATCCCTTCTCCTTCTTTTCAACTGAATTTCGGGAGCTCAGCCCAGTGCCTCCCTATTCTTAGACATAAGTAGAATATGATTGACCAGATCTGTCTAAATGTGATGGTTGTTAAGGGGAGGAGAGATGTATTCCATTGCTCAGAGTGGGGTGTGCTTGCAGCTTGATGCAGGTAGCCAGCCTAGGTTGCTAACAGGATGCTAGGTGCTCAGAGTAGGGTACATGTGCGTAATATGTACACGTAAGGTCCTCAGTTGCCAAGTGCCTTGTTAGAAGAGGACTGTGTACATAGCCCATGCTAAGTGGAGTCCCAGGTCGCTAAATATCCCCTATGCTTGCCTGTCTCACTACTATACACTGTCTGTAAGCAGGAAACCAGGAGGTCATGCAATTATGATAAGGACAGAGGTTTGAGAATTAGGGGTGGTTCTAGACTCCAAAGACCTGAGAACTAGTACATTTAAAATTCAAGGATAGGAGAAGTGGACTATCCAGCTCAGGGAAAGAAAGTAAATTCCCTTTTCTTGTCTGTCCGTTTGTTTTATGTTGTCTTCATTAGACTGGCTTCACATTGGGGAAGGCAGGTCCTGTGTAACAGTCTGTGGATTCAAATTCTAATCTCTTGCAGAGTCATCCAGAAAAAATATCTAGAAGCAATGTTTTAGAGCTATCTGGGTATCCCTTAGACCAATCAAGATGATGCATAAGACTTTCAATCATAATGTAGTACCTAGAATAAAATGGAAGGTGGTAGAAAGGGAAAATGGTGATTTCAAATCGCCAAATTCCTAGTTCATGATCACAAAGAATCCAATTAATTCAGTTGCCTGGGGAAACAGAGGGCATAGGTCAGAAGATTCATTATGTTTCTCTCATCTGTTTATCTTTAAACCTTCAATACTAGCCTGGACACATAAAGCATGGTACAGAATTCACCACATTCAATGGTTGGTAGTTAGGACAAAACAAACACTCTTGTTTTGGTCACTGTTCTAATGCCGTGAAGAGACACCATGACCAAGGCAAATCTTCTAAAAGAAAGCATTTAATTGGAGGCTGGCTTACAGTTTCAGAGGCTTAGTCCATTATTTTCATGACAGAGAGCTTGGCAGCATGTTGCTGTGATGGTGGAGAAGTAGCTGAGAGCTACATCTTGATCTGCAAGTAGAGAGAGTGAGACATTGGGCATGGTGTGTGGGCTTTTAAACCACAAAGCCCACTCCCAGTGATACACATCCTCCAACGAGGCCACACCTCTTAATCTTTCTAATGTTTTCAAACAGTTCCACTTCCTAGTTGTAGCACACAACACCCGTCTGTGCTCTACGCACCGCCATACAGTTTGTGAACCGGGCAAGGGGCTGGAGATTGAAACACACAAAGACTCACAGACAGAGACACGGGTCATTCTTGATGCCAGAATGCCCCAAGAATGCCCCCTTTTTTGTATTCAGGGGCAGCTTATATAGGGATAGCCATGCCCTAGCCAAACGCACCAGAAACCATTCCCCTGCCATCAGGAACTCTTGAGGGTCTCTTGCTTAGAGCAGCTGTAGGCACTCAGATCAGGGGAAAACAAGTTGTTTACAAGAAATTCAGGATCTGGGGGTTCACAGCTCCCAACACCTAGTGACTAAGTATGCAAATATGTGAGCCTATGGGGACAATTCTCATTCAAACCACCACAACTCTTTAATATGGCCTTTAAGGTCTCACGGCATCTGGATCCCTGGCCCATTCCGTTCTGCTCCTCATTTCCAATCCACTCCACTCACACTGTTCTATCTGATAGGCACATCCATGCTCTTTTCCTTCAAACAGGAATAGCCTGAATGACTTCTCATCATCGGGCACAATTAAACCTCTGGCTTCTTAGAAAAGCTCCAATAATCTGATTCTCCCCTGTGAATCTGGTTTCTTCCTTCACAACATTTGCAACCTCCCGTTTTTGTCAAGTTATGTAACGATTTCCTTTCTCAAAAGACAGAAACTCTCCCAAATTCAAATCATACCTATTTTCCCAATTCTTTTATATTGTAAAATACAGATCTCGAACGGTGTCAACACACAAGAAAAACTACCAATGATGATTCCTGAGTGTCTTGGTTAGGGTTTCTATTGCTGCAATGACACATGGCGACCAAAAGGCAAGAAAGGGTTTGTTTGGCTTACATTTCGGCCTTGCTGCTCATCACTGAAGGAAGTCAGATCAGGAACTCAGGGCAGAATCCTGGAAGCAGGAACTGATGCAGAGAGCATGGAGGGGAACTGTTTACTGGCTTGCTTATCGTTTCAGAGGTTCAGTCCGTTATCATCACGATGAAGAACGTGGCCATGTACAGCCAGTCAGGGTGCTAGAAGAGCCGAGAGTCTTACATCTTGTAGGCAGCAGGAAGTCACCTGACCGTTACACTGAGTGAAGCCTGAAAAAAGAGACCTCAAAGTCAACCCCCACAGTGACTCCAACAAGGCTACACTTCCTAATAGTGCCATTGCCTTTGGGGGCCATTTTCTTTCAAACCATCACTCGGAATGAACCTGAAATCTCGTGATATGGAGTCTGTGTTCTGTGGACAAGCGATTATATTGATTATGTTGTAAGCACAGTAATAAAGGGGGTACAGTGTGCAAAGACGCTGAAGTGAAAGGTGACTTTGGCCTGGAGGCAGTTTTGTGAGACCTCTCTTCATGCCTGTGGAGATGTCTCCAAGGGGGCGGAATGCAGGTGATGATGTGAGAGCCTGAGTTATATTTTAACTTTCTATTATGACGCCTAAGAGATCCGAGAAACAATACTGCCTCTGCTCTGCATACCCCTTGCCCAAGGACAGACAGTTCCTGAAAGGCTGGAGGCTGTAGTTTCTGGGAGATAACAAGGCACATGGTTTTCATTGCCCTACCCAAGTTTGTTTGAACCATCTGCACACAATGTGTTTGATCACATGTGGGTGGGAAGTTCGCAGGCTGGAGGTACGTCAGGATGTATGCTTGCCCTGATTGGATGTAGGCTAGAGGTACATCAGCTGTATGCTTGCCCCTGATTGGATGTAGGCTGGAGGTACGTCAGGATGAATGCTTGCCCCTGATTGGACCTGATGGGAAATGCAATGAATTATGGATTTTCCTTCTTAAGTCACTGCAAACTGTGATTCTGGGCCAATACCTGGGTATTGAGCTGGCCAGAGCCCATCCCCCTGGCCAGTACTTACATAAAGCTTGCTTCAAATTTGGCTTTAAACTGTGGTAGTGGTCTTATTCTTGATTGGTGGAATTAACGGAGGATGGGATGAAAATATCACCTGGTGTGATGGTTAACACGATTAATTTGGCCAGATCTAGAATCGTCTAGGAGATAAACACCTGGGCACATCTGTGATAAAGTTTTTGCTTTGTGTTAATCGGGGAAAGAGGACCCACTCTAAACAGGAGTCTTACCGTTCTGTGGGCTGGGATAGCAGGCTTGGTAAACAGGAAGAGGCAAGCTAATCATTAGCGTTCACCTTGCTCTGCCTCCCGACTGCAGATAAAGCATGAGAACCGCCTCAGCCTCCTGACTCTGTGCCGTCCTCATCATGGTAGAATGTGTGTTTGGACTATGAGCCAGGAACTTCCTGAAGTTGCTTACTTACTTTTGGTATTCTGTAATGGCAACAAGAAAAGCTACAGATACGAGGGGAGAAGCAGAGAAGTCTGGTAAGTGGTCCCAGGCAAAGATGGACGGAAGCCTGAAGGACCCAGCCTTTAGGTGACCGCAGGACCATAGCTGTGATCTCTTAGCATTTTCACCCAAGTCTCGCCTGAAGATAAGGGATGACTTTAAAATATACACATGAAGAATTATGAAGGATGATAGTCTGTCTTGGGACATTCTGTTTTATGAAATTTCATTTAAATATCTTTTCTATATTTCCTAGTGGGATGTCTGTGGTCTATACCTGTGGATGTATTTGTGGTTAAACACATTTGTAATTAAATCCAAATAACTTGGTGTCTTAGTTAGGGTTTCTATTGCTGTGACGAAACAGCATGATCAAAAAGCAAGTTGGGAGGAAAGGGTTTATTTGGCTTACACTTCAGCCTTGCTGTTCACGGAAGGAAGTCAGACAGGAACTCCAGCAGGGTAGAGACCTGGAAGCAGGAGTTGAAACAGAGGCCACGAGGGAAGCTTCTTACTGACTTGCTTTCTTTGGCTTGCTCTGCTTTCTTATAGAGCCACCATCTTAGGGATGGCACCACCCACAATGGATTGGGTCCTCTTCCACCCATTACTAATTAAGAAAATGCCTTACAGCTGAATCTTATGGCGGCATCCACTCTATTGAGGTTCCCTCCTTTCAGATAACTGTGTGCCAAGTTGACATAAGACTAGCCAGCACACTTGGATTTTTATGAGATAGAATCAAGGGTTTGCTTTTCTGCAATGTTACTATGTTAATTCATACTGCCAGCATTAAAGACAAAACCCAGCACTAAATGTTCATCATTACTTTTCAAATGCTTATTATGCTGCTATCTTTCCAGCTATTCCCGTAAATTTTTTTAAATGAAATGCTTATTTCTACTTAATTTGCACAATTAGGTTGAAAATCAGTGCGTTTGCCACACCATGAAAGGCTATTAGCCGATTTATACTCACTCAGTTGTTGAAATTAGCATTAAAACCAATCTCCCTTAGCTGGACGGTGGTGGCACATGCCTTTAATCCTAGCACTCAGAAGGCAGAGGTAGGCGGATCTCTGTGAGTTCAAGGCCAGCCTGGTCTACAAGAGCTAGTACTTGGACAGGCTCCAAAGCTACAGAGAAACCCTGTCTCAAAAAAACAAAACAAAACAAAAAACTCTTTCCCCTATTTCCCTCTTATTTCTCTTTTTTTCATTTTTCTCTCCTTTTCTTCCTTCATTTCTTCCGAGAGTATATAGTGTGAACTGGAAGCTCTCATAGATACACACAGTTTGAATGCATAACCCTTAAATTCAGGCTTATGTAACCAGCCACATGCAGAGTAAACTCAGTGTGATGCAGGTGATTCAAGATGACATAAGATAATGATGCCTTTTGTTCCATCTGCCTGTTCTCAAATACCTGGCAGCTGCTTCCCAAATTACCACACAGAGGTTTATATTAATTACAAATGCTTGGCCAATAGCTCAGGATTATTAGTAACTAGCTTTTACATTTTAAGCTAACCCATATTCCTTATTTACACTCTGCCACATGGCAGTATCTTTATTAGCATAGCACATTCATCTCCTGCTCCCTCTGTGTCTGGCTGAAAACTTCAAACTCTGCTCTTCTTCCCATCAGTCTTAGTTTGGTCACTCCGCCTATACTTCCTGCCTGGCTACTGGCCAATCAGTGTTTTATTATACCAATTTGAGTTACAAATCTTTACAGTGTACAATAGGATTATTCCACAGCACACACATCTGGAAGAAACATTCAACACATTTAAACATTTATTTATTTATTCATTTATTTATTTTTATTTATTTTTGGTTTTTTGAGACAGGGTTTCTCTGTAGATTTTGGAGCCTGTCCTGGAACTAGCTCTTGTAGACCAGGCTGGCCTCGAACTCACAGAAATCCACCTGCCTCCACCTCCTGAGTGCTGGGATTAAAGGCGTGTGCCACCACAGCCCAGCTACATTTAAACATTTATTATGTGTGTACATGCAAATACATGCATGAAAATGTATGTGAGTGTAGGCACATGCACACCACAGTACATGTGTGTAGAGGTCAGAGGACAACCTTTGTAGTTAGTTCTGACCTTCCATCTTGTTAAAGAGGGTCTTTCTTATTTCTGCCTTGCTGTGTGATCTAGGCTACCTGGCCTGTGAGCTTCCAATCAATCTACTGTCTCTGCCTCCCATTCCACCATAGGCGTTCTGGGCTTACGGATGCCTGCCATTGTATCTGACTTTTTATATGAGTTCCAGGGATTAAATTCCGTTTATCTGACTTACCTGCTGAGCAAGCTCGCTGGCCCATGTTTTATTTTAGGTTTATTTTATTTGCATGTATACAGATGTTTTTCTTGAAGGTACGTCTGTAAACCATGTGCATGCCTGATGTCTGCAGAGATCAGAAGTGATATCAGAACTCCTGGAGTAATTGGGTGGTTGCGGGCAACCTTGTGGGTACGGGCAACCTTGTGGGTACTGAGAACAGAGCTTGGGTCTTTTGCAAGAGCAGCAAGTGTTCCTTTGCCTTTTTAAAATTAACTTTTATTGATTCTTTGTAGATTTCACATCTTACATCCTGATCCCACCCATCTTCCCATCCCCCCACATCTGCCATCCACCCTTACAACCTCTCCCCAGGAGCAAGGGTAGGCGGGGCTGGCAGGCAGAGAGAGTAAATAGGAGGAGAAATCTGGGAAAAGGGGTCCAGGAACAAGAAAAGGAGGAGGACATGAGGGGCCAGCCACCCAGCTACACAGCAGGTCACAGAATAAGAAGTAAAAGAAAGGTATACAGAAACAGAGAAAGATAAAAGCCCAGAGGCCAAAAGTAGACAGGATAATTTAAGAAGAATTGACTAAAAACAAGTCAGGCTAAGGCTGGGCAGTTATAACAAAGAATAAGTTTCTATGTGTGATTTATTTGGGAGCTGGGTGACGGAACCCCGAAAGAGTCAAAGAGTAAAAACCAACCAACAACAATCCCCTTTTTATGTTCTAACAGCTCATAGATGAGGTGGATATTTGGGTGCTCCCGCTCACAGCCTGNTCCCCCGATGTCACCACCTAGGCAGACTCCCCAGCACTGCCTGAATCAGTCTTCCCAATATTGGCTTAGCTGTACCCCTGACAACAGGGTCAGTTCTAGTGTCCTGCCCAGGCTGGATGCAGAGTCTGGGCTCCTACATGCTTGAGCTGGAGAGGGGTGGGGCTAGTTCTTTAACTCTCAAGATCCCAGGGCCAGCTCTGTTGCCCGCAGCAGGTAGCAAGGGGTGTGGTGGTGAGGGCATCTTTCCCTCACCTACGCCACCACCTGGCAGATGAGGTCAGCTCTGCTGCTCTCACTTCCTCAGAACCAGCTAACTCACCTGTGGCGTCCCTGACAACCGGGTCTGCTCTAGTATGCTGCCCAGGTGAGGTGCCCGCCTGTGGCGAGGGGTGGGACCATCTTTTTTGAGTTTGAGTTTCAGCTGTCCTGCTGCAGTATCCAGCAAAGGGCAGGACCAGTGAAGGATGTGTCCAGCTCAGCACGGCCCTTGGATTTCAGCATGCGTGGTTCCTATGATCCCTTGTGGTGACATGGGCCATGGGCATCAATACAGACCCCAGCTGCAATAGGACCATGGACCCAGACATGCACCTCAGCAACAGCTCAGATCTCATATTGCCATGGTCCTGGTTGGCAGCACAGGTCACCTAGATTGGTATGGCCCTGGTGGCAGGATGGCGCTTGGACATCCACATGGTCTCAGGTGGCTGACTAGACCCTGGGCATCTGCAGACCCCTCAGTGGTGACAGGAGTCATGGATATCACCCCAGACTCTGGTCATATAGGGCCACAGATCCAGACCTGGATCTAGGCAGCATCCCAGACCCAGCTGTCTCCATGGCCCCATATGGCAGCACAGGTCCCCCAGATCAGTATGGCCCTGACAGCAGCGTGGCCGTTGGACACCAACGTGGTCCGCAGTGGCAACAAGAGCCCTGGATGTCAACTTAGACCCTGACTCCTGTAGTACCACGGACCTAGACATGGCCCTCTGCAACAGTCCTGGAATAAACAACACCATGGTGACAGTGGAGGGCGTTCAGATCTGCTTGGTCTTGGTGGAAGCATGGCTCTCAGGCACCAACATAGCTATTGGTTGTGGCCTACATCCCTGGCATCCATATGACTTTTGGTAGCAACATAGGCCACAGACATCATTACAAACCCCCACTGTGGTAGGACCATGGACCTGACATGGTCCTAGGAAGCAGCCTGGGCTCAGGTATCACCGTGGCTCCAGGTGACAGTGCTGGCTATTCAGATTGGCATGGTATCAGCAGCACAGTCCTCTGACACCACCACGTTCACAAGTTGAGGCCTGGATCCTGGGCTTCCATGGGGCCTTCGGTGGCAACATGGGCCACTGGACATCAACACAGAACCCCACTGTGACAGGATCATGACCCGACATGGTCCTCAGTAGCTGCTCAGGTCCGGATGTCATCATGGCCCAGTTGGCAGTGCATGCCACTCAAATTGGGATGATCCCCATGGCAGCGTGGCCCTTGGACACCAACATGGCTCCAGGTGGTAACCCAGATTACAGGTCTTTGCTTGGCCCTCAGTGGTAACAGAGGCCATAGACTTCATCTCAGCCCCCATGGTTGTTGCTTCATGGCCTCAGGCCAAGACTTGGCTCTTGGCTATAATCACCTTGGACTTGGGCAGCAAGCAGGCCGTTCATGTTGGCCCACACCTTTTCAGATCTGTCTCTCACCCAAGCCCATGAACTACTCTCTCTTCCACCTCCCATAATGGGGCCTAACTGTCTGGCAGGTACCAGACAGCCTCCTGGTTGGCGCGGAGCTGTACCTGCATTCTGCTCACAGGCCCGGGGCAGCAAGTGTTCTTAACCACTGAGCCAACTCTCCAGTCCTCCACACATTCTTGCATTCTCTCCTTGGGTTTAGTTTGCTGTAATAAACTCTACTCCTCATCCAGGTCTCTGGTCATTTATCCAAGCATATTGTTTCATCACCTGTAGCTATTGGCTTATTGTTTCTTCCCTCTCTGGCTGAGGACCAAATAATTTTTTTTTTTTTCTGACAGCTCTTCAGTAAGCCTGTAGAGCCTCTTTGCATTTCCTTACTCTGGTTCTCCTTAAGGCCCCAGCAAGCAGATCTTTACTCAGTAATTTTAGTTAAAGCCATTAATTAGAGAACACACACAGAGATCTTAACACATCAATTACAATTCTTTTAGGTTGTAGCCAATAAAACACAGAAGTAAACAAGTTTGCAGTTTTATGCACAAATCTGGAATGATAAAGAACACAGTGATCTTCTCGTTTCACCCACATTTGGAAGACATCTGTTGCTATGTCACGGTGGCCTGCTTCTTTATCTTGTTTTGGGAAGTGTTTTCTATTCCTTGCTTCTGTTGGCAGTAGAGTTTGCTAGGCCGGGTAGGCCGGCTAGAGGAAGAGCAGAAGATGAAAATCTGTTAGCTGAAATCCCACTGAATACCTGCAAAGCCTCCTAGGGAGTCTTGTGCCAGTTGGACTTTCTCTAAGCTCTTCACTTGAAAACCAACCAGGAAATTTTGTATGATTTCCCAAAGTGAGGGGTGAAGTCACTGTTGTTTGGTGTGCCTTCTGTGTTTCTGGGGTTTTGAGGATTGAAGGCAGGGCATGGCCCATGCTAGGCAGTCATTCTACTATGTTGACTGGGGTTTCTCTGTACCACCAGGTTTCTGTCCTGCCCAGTCCTGCAGCCGTTTAGTCCCAAATAAATACAATGAGGACTACATTAATTATAAACCGATTGACCTGTTAGCTCAGGATTCTTAATTCTTACATCTTACATTAACCCATTATTCTTATCTGTGTTAGCCACATGGCTTGGTACTTTTTCTGGCAAGGCAGTCACATCTTATTATCTTGCTTCCTCTGAGACTGGGTCATGACTGCAGATTGAAACTTCCCTCTTCCCAGAATTCTCGTTGCCCCGCCTCTACTTCCTGCCTGGGTACTGGCCAATCAGCATTTATTTAAAATATAAGTGACAGGGTGCAGATCATTGTCCCAAAGCACTACTACAATCATTCTCCCTTAGCTATTAGAGGTCTTTACTAGAGTTATGTAGATACAGATGTGGGTTTCCCTGTTTTCCAAGAATTTAGACGCCATCTCTGGCCATGACAACAATGTGAAAGAATTAACCCATGTTTCAAAGAGGGATACCTCCTGGGCTGCATTTGGATAACTACAGGAGGCCAGAGAGTTTGGGGAAGAAGTGGGAAAGGATTCCCTGGACTTTAAAGGCTCTAGAGAAACTTGAAGAACAGGTTGGAGCTTCTGCTGCTGGGGTGGGACGAGGGGTTGACATGCAGGTCATGCTACCTCCAGGCAGAACAGACGCAGTGGGCTCTGTGGCTCAAGAAGACATAGGTACTGCTGGAATAAATGCAGGCAGTTCCTTTCCTCCATTCTGACCCCTGCCTACGAGCTGCAGTAGAAGAGGGGGGAGGACAATGTGAGCTGGGTGAGAAATTAAAGCTTAATTTGGACGGAATGGAAGTGTTCCTCAGCTGAAAGCGGATTCTTACAGTGGAGAGTGACACCACAGTGGAAAGATGGGTCTGAAACACCATCCAGGAGTTCTAAAGGGAGCCCCTGCTTGTTAGAAGGCAGATGGGGGGAAGAGAAGCAGTGGATTGTTCGGCATGTCTAACAAACCAATACAGTTTACTTTAAAAGTAAGCTGTTAAGTTGGGTGGTGGTGACACGTGCCTTTAATCCCAGCACTTGGGAGGCAGAGGAAGGCGGATCTCTGTGAGTTCAAG
>LOEQ01000032.1:494733-506996 GCA_001685075.1 Bramus lutescens | reverse complement strand
AGAGAGAGAGAGAGAGAGAGAGAGAGAGAGAGAGAGAGAGAGAGAGGCAGGCATAAGGTAAGAACAGACCAGGAGATAGCTCTTAGCCCAGGAAGGGAAAGCAAAAGCCCATCAAGACCATGGAAAGTCCTCAGTCAGAACCACTGTCCTGCTCCTCATCAGGTTATCACAAAAATGGGGAAACACAAGGAGGGATGGGACACTCTTCCTGTACCCTGCCCCCTAAGCTTTTTACATCCCTTCCAGCCCTGGTCCTATTGCAGAAGCAGCCTGCTTTTCTTAGGTGTTTTTAGCACCTGTTGTACCGTCACTTCTTGTGTGGGTTCAGCCTGGCTGTTGGAAGGCTGGCAGCTCCAACCATCCTTGTGGCCATCCAGTGGGCTCTGGTGGCAGGCTCTCAAATGCTGCCCCCTACCTTCATCTCTTGCCATACTTCTGGACTCCTTTTCTCACAGAACCACCTTGGTGACCCTACTTTTAATTTTTTAGAAAGCCTCCACACTGATTTCCACAATGGCTAGCCTAGTTTCCTTCCCCACCACCCATGTATAAAAATCCCTTGATTAAGCCAGGCTGTGGTGGTACACGCCTTTGACCCCAGCACTCGGAAGGCAGAGGCGGGCGGATCTCTGAGTTCGAGGCCAACCAGGTCTATGAGAGTTTCAGGACAGACTCCAAAGTTACAGAGAAACCCTGTCTCGAAAAACCAAAAAAAAATTGTAATTATTGGAGTCCTGTTTGCCAGTTGTCGGCATCAGTTCACAAACAACTGGACTCCTATTTCAAAAAATATGTATCTTGAAGGGTTTTTCTTGCTTCTTTTCTCTAGCATTTTTAGAATCTTGGGTCTTACATGAAGATCTTTAATGCGGCTGTTCAGTGGTGGCGCATGCCTTTAATCCCAGCACTCAGGAGGCAGATCTCCGAGTTCGAGAACATTCTGCTCTACAGAGAGGGTTCCATGATGGAAAGGGATATACAGAGAAACTCTGTCTCTAAAAAGCAAAAGAGGGAGGGTCTTTAATGCATGTGGTGTCTATTTTTGCTCCACACAGGAGGAAATACAAGGCTCTAATTTCATTATTTTACATGCAGATATACACTTTTGCCTGAACTATTTGTAAAAGAGGCTATCTTTTCTCCAATGTGTGTTCTAATGCTTTTGTAAAAAAAAAATTATGTAGCTTCACATGTGTGGGTCCATTTCTGGGTCCTCTATTTCACTCCCTCGGTCCTTGCTCTGTTTTTGTGCCTGCATTGAATGGTTTTGTTAATGCAGCTGTGCAGTATAATTTAAAATCAGGTATTATGATATTGTTGTGGGAATTCATTCAGCCTATAGCCTTTTGGATACCAGCCCATTGGGGCATGGTCTGAGGTCCTATCAGCACAGACAGGAAGCTTGCTCGCCCGTTTTTCTCTCTTGGCTTGTGGTCTGGATTCTGTTCGCAGTTCCCAGCATCCACAGAGCAGAGGAACATAGCTGCTTTCTTATTGCGAGTATCCCCCAATAAACATTTGTTATCCTTTATTACGGGCTCTCGTGGACCTCGTTAATGAAGGGACCTGCATGATCCCTTCAACATTGCTCCTTTTTCCTGATTGTCTTGGGTAGCTGGAATCTTTCTTCCCTCTGAATCGTAGGGTTACATCTTCAGAGGCAGGAGCCATAGGATAGAGAGCGCTCTATTATGGAATGTTCTAGAGCTCAAGAGATCATCATCTCTTTGAGTTTGATTTTCACAACCTACATAAAGGTGGAAGGAAAAACAGACTCCACAGAGTTGTCTATTGACCTCATGTGTTCCCCCATATTGTGCACGTGTGTGTGCGTGTGCACAAATATAGAACAATTTAAGTTTCTTCCTATTATATAAGATTCCCCCCCTTTTTTCCTTGAGACAGGGTTTTAAGAGGCTGACCTTGAACTCCTGATCCTCCTGCCTTCACCACTCCTGTGCGGGGATTACAGGTGTGCATCACCATACCTGGCTCTTTTCACCATATTATAATACAGTAATAACATACTTAGTATAGTTTCTTTAGTGAACAATATTGCATTCTGCATCTCAAATGAATTAGGAAAGTTAATTAGTACAGGGGTCCCAGCAAGTGTCCAGGCAGGCCCGGAAATGAAGCAGGAAGCGGTAAGAAGGAAAACTCAGTTCAGTCTGACTTCATCAGGCTGGATCAAACTTCCAGAGTCAGATGCCAGGCAGTTTATCACCAGGACATTTGAACACAATACAATTTGGGAAAAAGTTTTCAGGTAACAATCCTTCCCATTTCAGGTGTGCAGAAATACATAGAAACTCCTTCCCAAAGCACATGTGACCACAAAGGTGGGATCAATAGCTAAAAGGCCTAGCATGTCATATGGTCTCTGACTAAGACAGCATAGAAGTCAGCAGGCTATAAAGTCCATCTGACATAGTCCCTAAGGATGGGTTCTGTTATCTGAGAGCTAAAGGTCTAGGAAGGGAAGAGTCTGGGATAAACATTCTGGGGGATTTGGGTGAGGTCTTCCTTCACAGATAAGAAAAGGTCACTGGAGCTGGGCAGTGGTGGCACACGCCTTTAATCCCAGCACTTGGGAGGCAGAGGCAGGTGGATCTCTGTGAGTTCGAGGCCAGCCTGGGCTACAAGTGCTAGTTCTAGGACAGGCTCCAAAACCACAGAGAAGCCCTGTCTCGGAAAAAAAAAAAGAAAAGAAAAGAAAGAAAAGGTCACTGGGTCACTAACCATATCCACTCCTAGCGTTCTGGGCAGGAAACAGATATTTCATCCTTTGAGGAGACAGCCCTGTGTGACTATCATTCCTGGTTTCTCTAGTGACCTGTGTGACCCTAACAAATCATTCATTTTCTGGGAGGTCATGCTATGCCTCATAACCTGTGAAAAAGGCTCCAAGGAAGAAAGGAAGAGGCAGGCTGAATATCCCAAAGTTGTTCTTTAATTGCCTCCCCAAATTAACATTTTATTTTACGTCAAACAAATGTCCACCTTACATATTAACTTCAAACCTGTCAATTAACTGCATTTTTTTTGGATCCCATTTTTAGCCAACAAGTCTTTAATAGAATTTATCCGAAAGGTTTTAAAAAGGTGTCTAGTGCTATTTTTGACACCTTCCAAATGAGATTACTTTTTCTTTTTTGTGTGTGTGTCTTTTCTTTATTTAGCTAGAGATTCAACCCAGGACCTGTACTGTTCTACTTAATCTTCATCTCTAGCCCCTAACACCTTTCTTTTCCTCTTGGGATAGTGTCTTGCTAGTTTCTCATGTCATCTGGGCAGCCCCAAAACCTGCAGTCGTCTTGCCCGAAATTCCTGAGAAAGTTAAATTTGTTTCAGTATCACTTATAACTGGTGATGTGCGGAAGGGTGACTGCCCGGAGTTATCCAGTAGGGTTTTCTCCTTTAGAAGTCAAGCAGGCTTCTTAGTTTGAATGGGAAAGAGATGGGGAGGGGGAACCTATCAGCCACAATGTTTTTCTTATCAAATAACTTCCCTGTTAATGGACAATGCTAGCCAACTCTTCATTCATGCCAGTATCTTCATGCTCGACGTGGGCACCCCATTTCAGACTTAGTTTATTTACACCAAGGTCTGTTCATTTGAGTCATAATGTAAACAGAAGATTTCAGACTATCCTAAGCAACCCCTGGGTATAACCAATGTTTTATGTGAACTGGATGGAGTTCACATAAAGTCTCCACTGCCAACGTGACAGGCTTAAGAATCCCCATGAAAGCCCATTTTGTGGTGCACCTGTAAAGATGTTTCTGGAAAGGTTTAACTGCTGATGGACCACTCATCCTGAGTGTGAGTGGCACCATCTCATGGGCTGGTGTTCTGGGCTGAGCAAACATGAGGAAGAGAGCTGAGCACCAGCATCTTCTCTCTCTGAGGATGCCCGGTACCAGCTGCTCTTGGTCCTGTCACAATGCCTTCCATGCCACGATAGAGAGAAAGTAAGAAAAGTCAATGGTTTGGAGGTCTTGATGGATATCAAAGACATGTTTTTAGGAATGGCAATATAAGAAAGGTGAATGGATAAGAATTAGTGGTCACACAGGATAAACAAAACGGTTACATGTAGGATTAGTGAAGGTTATTCCTACCTGATTATGTCTCAGCCACTACTAATTTTCATCTGGAGCAACTGAGCTCTGTACTTACTGTTTCAGTGGTGGAATTATAAATCACACAAGAGTACAAAGATTTTTGAACAACCTATCTATTTAAACCATAGAAAGAAAGCCTATTAATAAAAGATTCTACTAAGAATTCTAGGAAAGGACATGACATATACAGTAATTAGCAAATTTAAATTAATTTTTGAAAACCACTTAAATTCACTTTTATTATCCTATGTCATTGGGAATGTTTCTTATATCATCTGAAATACAGTGTGGATAAGAAGATGGAAGTGTCTTTAGCACATGAATCATCAATAGTTATTAATAATGTGTTAGTTATAAGTGTGATTTCTTTCATGCTCTATAAAGACTAATACACAGTTGAAAAAACATAGTATCTTGTTCCATCTTACGAAATACTTTGTCACTAATATATAAAGAATCAATTTTCTGGATTTTTAAAAGTCCTGCACTTAATTTCCAATAATCATTCTAGGTAATGCTTGTTATAATTCAAGGTTTGTGTATCCCCTTGACTCTCCACCAAGGACAAAGTTAATTTTGTGATTTCTCAATCCTTCCCTACTTAAGCATTATTAAACAGTTTCACCCAGGGTGAAAACTGGTTCTCTTGACTGGTGAATATTGGCAGAATAGTAGGACATAGGATTGCCGACTTTCAGATTTAAATCATGGCATTATGCCTGGAGGCCACTACCAAATTCCCATTTCATGTAGAGACACAAGCATTAAGGGTGAGTTACTATTTCATTTATGTATTAATCAGCATCAGACTTAAAACTTTTTTGCCATCATTGTTGTACTCTTTGTTCTTACTCCTTTGGGGGCCCACCATCCAGCTCCCAAATAAATCACACATGGAGTCTTATTCCTTCTTATAAATGTCCAGCCTTAGTTTGTCTTGTTTCTTGCCAGCTTTTCTTAACTTAAACTATCCCATCTACCTTTTACCTCTGGGCTTTTGCCTTTTCTTACTTCTGCAATCTTACTTTCACTCTTCCTCCATGGTTGGTTGGGTGGCTGGCCCCTTCTTTTCTGGCTCCTTGAACTTTCTGGTTCTTACTCTTTCCCCTCCTTGTTCCTCTTTCTATTTTATACCCTTTGCTCACCAGCCCTGCCTACCCTTTCTCCTGCCTCACTATTGGCCATTCAGCTCTTTATTAGGCCATCAGGTGTTTTAGACAGGCAAGGAATCACAGATTCAGAGTTAAACAAATGCAACATAAACAAAGCAAGACGTCTTTACATCATTAAACAAATGCTCCACAGCATAAACAAATGTAACACATCTTAAAATAACATTCCACAACATTTCCCCCATTTGGTTTAAGTAAAAAGAAAGGTTTTGACTTTAACGTAGTAAAACTATATACACCAAAAAGTTACCAAAATAATACTCCACAACAGTTTCTAGCACAAGGTAAGGCTTTACAAAATGCAGCGTGTTAATGACATCAATTCACAAAACATGGTTAGGGCTCCAAAGTGTTGAGTGTAGAGACCCAAAGACCACCAAGCATGACCAAAGTCAGAATTGAGAGTCTGTGTTAAGACAGCCTGTGACTGCCTGGAGAGAAACACTGCTCAAAGAGCCACCTTAAATGTATATTACAAGGAGTCTTTAGAGACAAAGAACACAGAAAAACTACATCATGGTTGGCAGTTACGGGAGGTGGGGGGAAGCAAGCAAGCAGTTTAACAGAAGCCAGGAACACACAGTTAGGTTGGGCATTTCAGTCCCCAGTTTCCAGCTGGAACAAGACAGAGAAACCTTTTCCCTGTCACATTCCCCACTGTGTCAGGAGCTATAGATCTCTGGCCCTTTGACTTTCTTTGCCTGCAGCTGCTCTGAGCATGAGACATTGATGGGTCTGATGAGACCTGCAGCTGAAAGATCCCAAGAGCTGGGCGTGGCTAAGGATCCCTATATAAGCTCCCCGCCGAGCACTATAAAGGGGGCATTGGCATTCTTGTATCAAGGATGACCCGTGTCTGCGTGTCTCTGTCTCTCTGTGTGTGTCTCTGTGTTTTAAGTCTCCAGCTTAGTTCCCAGCTTGCCTATGGTCTTGTAGCGGCACGAGCGCTACAGGGCAGTACAGGACTAGTCAGCTTTTTACACCACTGATCTTATGAATGACTCAAATTACGGACTTATCCTACTCCAAAGAGGTATAGTTGGTCCTAAGGATCATTGATTGACTGAATTAACATTTCTTTTACGTAATTAACCATGAAATTTAAAATGCAGGGCTCCACTCCATCCAATCAAAATGAGATTTAGAGGCCCAGACAGTGCTGGCAACAGAATAGTTAGCCAGTGGGACCAAGAGAATAGAGACTAATACCAATTACCTGATTCATATCTTTCTCTCTCTACGTTTTCCTCAACCATGGCAAGATTTTCTCTAAGTACTCCTGATTGGTTAGTATAGAAACAAGAGGTTTCTCTCAAAATCATACATAATCCTCCTTGTCTCAGAAGAAGGCCAAACCTCTTGAACCTTGTAGGACTTCTTCTGCAGTGAGTCTGTGTTCTACTTCAGAAATGGAAACTTTTAATACCTCTAGGTCCTGATCAATCTGTTTACTTAGTCCCTTGAAGTTTTAATTTCCTATGATAAAGGCTGATGTGGCTATGGCTGTTGAGCTAGCTTTGCTTGCTCTGACCGAGAGTGGGATGGGGACTGGTGAAGTTCTCTCTCTTTTCTCTTTATAGTTGAGACCATAGTAAAATACATTCTCCCTTCTTCCCCATCTTACAGGAGTACCCAGGGCAGAATGTGTACAGAGGTGCATTCAAGGGATTTCTCAGTTTGGAAAGCATTTGAAGGGCCACTTTCAGTCCGATTATTAGTACATGTCCTCCAACAGGTCTCAGGGGCTCAGTAACATTGCTGTTTTCCAGATGAATGAACTGAAAGGCAGAATAGCAGGCATCGTAACAAGGGTGAGGTTAAAGGTTTTGGATATTAGACAAGTTCCATTCCATCATAAGTTCTCTAATGTTCATTTGGGCTGTCCCCAGTCACAGTGGATTTTATAAATCAAAGGACTGTTTGTATGGTTAGTTCTTATCCCTTTGTAGTATGGAGGCTAGGGATCTAAGAATAACCATAAATCAATTGCCAATTTGGGGCTGGAAAAGATTTAATAAGTGGCCAATATTGTTGAAAGCGGGAAATAGGGATGGGGATCCCCAACTTCCTGGAAGCAGGAGGTGGGACTCATCCTGAGTTTGAGCCGTCCATTCTGTCTTTTTGTATGCTCTATTTTCTCTTGGTTGTACACTGGAATCTCAGGCAGCACCAGGTAGGGATATGTTACCAGAATATCAATAGGCCCCACTGGTCTTAGGGCCACTCATTGGGCAGCCAGGGCAGCAGTTCAGTTATCTCTTGCTTCAGGGGAGTAATCTTTTTGATGTCCTCGGCAGTTGAGGATAGCCACTTTTAGGGGAAGCCAGATAGCCTCTAGGAGGACCAAGATTTCCTGTTTTGAATGTTTTAATGTCCTTTTCCCTAGCAGTGAGGAGCCCTCTCTTCCTAGGGATCATACTGGTTATACCATACATATGTGTGGTAGCGAATGCATAGGAACTGTTTATGTAGATAGCCACAGACTTTCCTTTCCCTCATCTGAAAGCCTGGGTTAGAATGATCAATTCTGCTTTCTAGGCTGAGGTACCCGACCCTAAGACTTGGGCCCAAATCGTTTCAGTTGAAGTAACTACTGTAGCTCCTGAGTACCTGGTTCCATCTTTAATGAAATTGCTCCCATGGGTGCAGAATTCTCATCAGGATCTTTTAGGAGGGGGTCCTTTGGGTATGGGTGGATCCCTGAAACCCCTGTGGTTACCCCAGGACAGTCATGGATGAGCACCTGCAGGCTGTCATCAGGCAAGAGGGTAGCAGGGGGTGGGGTGGGATTTTCAAACTGTACTTGAGCTTCCATGAGCAGGGCCTGTAAGTTTCTTGCTAGTAGCCTGGTGTTTCTTGGAGAAGGGTCTCACCTTCGGGAGGTGCTGTGAGCTTAACATTCTCATCGGATTGAAATGTCTTGCTTCTTTCATTAGAATAGCGATGGGCACTGTTGCTCTTAGACAAGTGGGCCATCCTGAGGCCACAGGGTTCAAGCATTTGGGCAGGTATGCCACGGGGAGTTTCCATGCCCCAAGTTTGGGTTAAAGTTCCTTTTGCAATACCTTCTGTTTTGTGGACAAGCAGACAAAAAAGGTTTTGAGACATCTGGAAGTGCTAGAGCTGGAGGCAAAGTCAGTGTTCTTTTCAAAACCTTAAATGCTTTTCGTTCATTCTCAGTCCAGGTTAGGGGCATAGTGCCTCCCTCTGTGCTGGCGTGTGGAGGCTTTGCTCTTTCTGCAAACTCTGGTATTCAGAGGTGGCAATACCTCACCACACCTAAGAACTCTCGAACCTGTCTGTCTTTTGGAGCTGGGATCGGAAGGATGGTCGCAATTCTACTCTCAGACAGGCTCCTTTGGCCTACCCTCAGCTGGTAGCCAAGATAGGTGGGTTCTGAAGCACAAAGTTGGGCCTTTCTAGTGGACTCTCTGTAGCCAAAGATCTGTCACCCTTGCAGAGGTCCCTCAGTGGCCCCTTTACAATCCATTTCCATTTCAGAGGCTAAGAGGAGGTCATGCACATACTGTAAAATTATGGTCCCAGAAAACTTTTGACAGGAAGACACGAGCTCAGCACTTAGTGTTCATCAAACAGGGTTGGAGAGTTTGTAAACCTGTGTGGCAAGTTGTTCCAGATGAGTTCCCCACTGTAGTAACCCCTCACTAGGTCTGTCCATTCCAAAGTCAAGGTGGATCGACTCATGTCTTATTTTCCAGGTCCAAGATAGTGTACACCTGTTTCTCTGAAGGACTCAGACTCATGAGAGAGTGTGGGTCTGGGACTGGGACCTATTCACTTCCTCTAGATCCTGGACTGGCATAGAATCAGAGGTCCCAGGTTAAGCCACAGGCAGGAGAAGTATATTCTAGGGTGACTGATGACACCAGTATGCCTGTCTCTCTAAGTTGGGCAAAATAGACCCCAATTCCCCTTTGTGTTTCTAGAGTCAGTGGGTGTTACTTGATCTGGATAGGGGTACCCGAACTAGTGAACAATTATGAGAACTTGGTGTTGGGTCAGTCCCAGGAGTGGTTGTTTTTTTCCCCAAGCCCCAAAAATCTTTGCTGCAAATCTGAGAGACAGTTCAACTGATGGCGGGTAGGACCTTCAGCTAGAGGCTACTTTTCTGACAAATGACAAGACCCCAAAATTTTCCTGGTTATTTATGAGACTGTGTCTCATCATTAGAAATGACGGTGACTTTCAGTTTAGGCTTGAGGAGCTTGAGGCAATCAAGCATGACCAAGAATGAGTGTGTTACTGCCTCCTTTCCTTGTGGTATGGGGCTGGGGTTGTTCAGAGAATCACCAGTCTGACCACAAAGCAAATTTTTACAAAGAAGAGTCTTTATTCAGATATTAGTGCCAGGACTACAACCTGAGATTTGGGGTTTTCAAGATGTAATCCCAAGTCACATTAGTCAGGAGTTTATAAATACGAAGGCCACAGGGTTCCATCCTGACTGCCTGTGAGCCACACCTTGCCTAGAGGCAAGCATCCTGTGTGTGTAAGCAGGAGCTCAATTTAGCAAACTTGGTTCTCCTGAACAAGAAAAGCTGGTTTACAGAAGTAGCAAACATTGTGGTTTACAGAATGTGGTAAGCATTGTGATTTTATACCTTGCAAGAATAATAGTTTCTGTTAAAATGTACAAGATCAAGCAACTATAGGAATAGTTAACATTCTGGGACGTTACTTGTTTTTGAGCAAGCTGGCTGAGTACAGCTTCTACAGGCTAAAGGCTGATCGGTTGGAGGTATTTGTCAAATCCCTTAAGCACAGTAACAAAACATAAGCCGTCACAAACTCTTGACCCTGTGGTGGGTACCTGTTCATACTGGGATCTAATGTACATAGTTAAGACATTACTGATGCAAAGGCCAACATACAGTTTCCACAGTCTGCTATAGGGCAGAAGGCACAACTATAATCTTGTCGTTTCCTACAGTATTTAGATGAAACTTCCATGCTGTTGGAGTCAGCTTTGTTGGTATAGAAACGGGAGATGGTTATTCGGATCCCAGGAAAAAATAGGAGGGCATATAGTCAGTCTTGTCTTTAGTGGGTCCTCACAGGTCTTGGTGATGGCCAATTTCTCTGGAATTGTGTTGTCATTTCCTGTGACATGCTTGACCTGTGCCAGTGATATAGCCAGGTATGGATGCCATCTACCTTGACAGCAATGAAGATGCTCAGGATGACCAGATGTGGTCTCTTCCATCTGGGTTCCAATGTCTCAGCTCAATGTCTCTTGATCCACACCTTATTTCCTGGCTGAAAAGGGGTATAGATGTGGCAGTGGAGTCTGGAAAACAACCTTCAACGGAGAAGGCCATGGCCTTCCGCATCTTCTGTAGACTCTGTATGAACTAAAGTAGTTGACAGCTTACTAATTTCAGTGGCTAGTTCTAACCCTACTAGAGGGAGAATGGGGAGGAAGTCTCCCCAAAAGAATCCCAAATGAAGTTAAACTTTTACATAAGGAGTACATTGAGTTCTAAAAAAGGCAAAGGGAAGGAGAGAGACCCCCACCCACCCTTCTCCAGACTCCAAGGTTAATTCAGTCATGGCTTCCTTCAGGGTCTGATTTATCCTCTTTACCTGCCCTGAACTTTGTGGATGATGGGTACAATGCAACTTCCAATTGATCCTCAGAATGGCAGAAACATTCTCAGTAATTCTAGATATAAAGGTTGGTTCATGTCTGATCCTATGGACAGCAGCAGCCCAAACCTAGGTCTTAAATTTTTTTTTTTTTTGGCTGTGATCTGAGCAGTCTGTCTTAGTGAGAACTCCCCCACCCCCATCCACAAAATGCATACACAAAGATAATACCTGTATCCATATTGCCCTGGTCTTGATCTCTGTAAAATCTACTTCCCAGCATCTACCTGGACTTGAGTCTCATTCCCTGACCCTGTAACCCCTGGGGGTGTTTGTTTGTTGACAGGCTTGACACCTGGAAACAATTTCCTGTATTGTCTGGTCCATTCCTGTGAAAAGGAATCTTTTCCTCATGAATTCAGTTAACCGAGTTTTCCTAGGTGAGTCTGTTAGAGGATTTGACATGCCAAAGTGTTTTCCTAGTGCTTGTGGAGGCACTATCCTCTCCCCAGTTAGCTTGAGCCATGCTTTGGTGCCCAGCTTTTTTTCTCTGTGCCCAATTTCTCAGCTGCTCTTACGTCATCTTCTGAGTATTGGGGTCTGGCAGGTAAGATGGGTTCTGGGATGCAAGGCAGGCATTTTATTGCTTATAGGGCAGCCTTCTTGGATGCCTCAGGGGCCACCCTGTTTCCAGTTACCCCATCTCCTATTTGGTGTATGGGACAGTGGGCGATAGCTGCAGATTGCAGCTCATAAGTCCAGGAGTTCAGTCTTTGCTTTTAATATCTTTTCCCTGTGTGGTCAGAAGGCCCCTCTCCAGGTAAGTTGGCTCCATGCATATGTGTGGTGGCAAAGGTGTATCTAATGTCAGTATACACACTTACAGTCTTTTCTTTCTCCAATTTGAGAGCTTCATTAAGTGCAATTAGTTTAGTTCTTTGGGTCAAGGTCCCTGGGGGAAGGGCTTCCACCCAGAGGACATGTTCTGCAGTTGGTACAGCTGTCTGTATACCTGGTGCCTTCCTGGATAAAACTGCTACTGTCTGAGAACATTACCAAGTCTGGCTGTACCCGTGGGATAGCTGTCAGGTCTGGCCTTAATTCTTAGAATACGGTGGCTATCTCAAGGCAATCATGTTGGATGGTAGAGTCCCTGGTCTCTGGTAGCACAGTTGCTGGACTTAGGGCAGTTATTTGAGAAATCTTGACTCAGTTGGTCTAAGAGCAAGGTTTGATACTGGGTTATATTGGAGTTTTAGTCATCCATATATCTGGGGGGTCCTCAGTTTGGACTGAGTGTCCAGCCATGATCAACAGATCTTGCTCCAGAGTCAATTTATCAGTTTCTGTTGTCAA
>LOEQ01000032.1:475212-486825 GCA_001685075.1 Bramus lutescens | reverse complement strand
TGGGGCGGGGCGCAGGCTGGAGCTCGGAGGCCCCGGGGCCGGCTCTCGCTCCGTGCTGTCACCGTGGGCTGGAGGGTGTGGTGTCCCACCCGGCTCCCGGCTGTGGCTGCGGGGGTTCGGCGGGGAGCTGCGGGGGACTATGGGGTCCTTCCCTGTCCCTTCGTGCCTCCACCTCCCCGTGACACGCACCTGCCTCGCCTTCCACATTTGCACCGCACAGGGGGGTAGTGGGAGAACCGGCCTAGCGCGGGCCTGAGTCCTGAGACTGAAGATGCTTAACTGACAAAGTCAGCGGAGAAGGAAGGAAGATCTTACTCACTGTTGGAAACTCTGAAAGAATTACAAGTGCATTTTCCTCTTCAAGCCCCAGAAAAAAAAAAAAACCAAAAAACCAAGAAACCTTATTTTAGTTTTCAAGAGTAAATGGATCGAACGGCAAATGCACTCCAGTTTGGTTCCTACCAGCGACATCTCAGTTTAGAATCTGGGAAATGTTGAGGGTAAAAAAAGGTTAAGAGCATTGGAAAGCTGTAGGTGTTTTGTTTAGGTACCAGTTCCTAGAATAACATAATTAAAATCTCTTCTAATAAGAGTTGCCTACTCAAGTTTGTTTGTTTGTTTTGGATAGCTTCCATTCGCTGCCTTCTGAGACAAGTACATATGAAGAGATGTTACTCAGAAGGTAGGAGAAATAGTTCAAAGGACAAGAACTTAGTGCATTTGTAGAATTTGGTTAAGGAATGTGCCAAGGCGTGTTGAGTCACCCAGTGTACAGGAAGGGAAGGTTCCTGCTTAGCTGCTGTCAGAAGTTGAAGTCCTCTGAAACTCGGTCCTCTATCAGAGGAGAAATGGTTAACTCACATCTCTGACCCTCTGTATTGGCATTTGATCCCCCCTCCCTTTTGCAATTGTTTCTTGGTTTTTTTTTTTTTTGTATTTTGTTTTGATTATCAGTGATTTGGCAGCAAGGAAGGTCATGCCCTTTGACTCTCCTCATCGGTTGATTGATTCCTTGATTTACTTAAGGGCCTTTTTATTAGTCTTGGAGGCACTGATTCCCTCGTGCCTCAGGCTGTATTTTTGTCAAAGTTACCCAAGAAACAGGAGTCTGCCTATTGTTTGCTCTAATGTTTTATAAACAGCGGTTTCTGATTGGGGAGTTGTTCCTGGCAGCTTCAGTGTGGCTTTGCGAAACTATGGGATGCTTTGCAGTACTCTTGATGCTGTGAAGCACTGGGTTTATGTGAAGGTCGTTTTTACTGCTGTTGTGTGTCTATCTGTCCAAGAAGTTCCTGCCAAAACTTAAAGAATGGTATTGACTGTGGCTATTGTTGAGATGTGTTATTGAATCATTGTATTTAATTAAGTCAGATGACAACTGGGCTTCCCAACCTTGGACCAAGAGATTCTTGTGAGCAGCCTCACTCTTCGTTGTAGGGGTGCATTTGTTGATGGCTAACATTGTTCCTGGCTTCTGCTGTGTAAATGATAGTCACATTCCTTCCAACATTGTACCTGCTTTGAGGCAACCAAATGTTTCTCCAGACTTTACTAAATGTCCTCTAGGAGCTAAATTGCTCCTGAATGAGATCCACTGTTTGAAATGCATATATTTTTCAATAGAAAATTTTGAAATATGTGTCATTCTTATCTTTGTCTTCTACAGTTTAAATGTAGAATCCAGGCGTTATAATAGGAGCTGGGAAATGGTTTAATAAGATGTGGCCCTCCCTTTAGAACTCAGAACCTGGTTGGGGAGGTGAACATCAAAAAGTAATTGCAGTGCTGTGAACAAGAAGAAGGAGTTCTCTGGGAGTCCTTTCGGAGGGTGTCAGGCAGTTATGATAAGCTTCAGGAAGGAGGGCATATTTATAGGGTGAGAGGGAAGGACATGTCACGCAGAGGGAATAGCCTTTCTGAAAGTATGGAGTCGTAAAAGGAGCAAGTGATCCTGGGGGAGATGAAGAGTGAAGTTTAAGAAACGAGATGTATTCAGGGACGGGCGGAAGGTGAGGCTACTCTAGTGGGCAGTGATCAAATTATGAGAGGTCCTGTATCTCTTTGAAGGAGTTCAGGTTCGTCTTGGGTCTATTTTAATGCTTATCGTTTCATAGGGGTATTTCGATGAATCTTAAAGTTTGTGATTTATATTACTAATATAGATCCTAGAACGTATTTTTTAATTAACTCTACAGGTGGTTTTTGCTAACAGATATAACATGAAGCTTTAAATTATATAAATGCCATTTCTCTTATTTATCTTACCCTGACAACCTTTTTTTTCTCAGCACTGATATTAAGATATAAAATTAAAACTACTGATTTTATGTCTTAAAATATTTAAAAGTGACTGATTTAGAGGTTTGTTTGGAATGGTCTCCATGCTTTGAGTTATAGTTTACATCTTTAACATTCTGTTTGTAGAAGATCTTTCATTTTGACAATAATAATTTTCTTCTGATTCGGTTTGGATAACATTGTAGGAAAGAAGAAAAGGGCATTGCATGTATAGTTGGGTGTAACTCCGTCTTTGAACATTACCAGCCAGGCCTCGGGCACTTGACATAATTTTACTCCTCCTCTTCTGTTTCTCTCTACCTTTCCTTCTTACCTTTCTTTAGCTCACTAAAATAAAGGTGTCACTGAGACTTTAGAAAGGTCTGGGAAAACAAGAACTGTAATGAAGGTAACTCTGATACGTATGGATTGAATGTTTTGTTTTATGGTATTAGCCTAGGATCTCATTTACATACAGGTGGTTGTGAGCTGCTGTGTGCTTGCAGTCAGGGCTCTTGACTGCTGAGCCATCTCTCCAGCCCCTAGCTTAGTTACATTTCTGTTGCTGTGATAAAATACCACGAGCAAGGAAACTTAGAAAAGAAGGCATTTAATTTGGGTCTTATGGTTTCAGAAGTTAGAGTCCATGATGGTGGAGCAAAGGCATGGCGGCAGGAACAGCTGAGAACTCAATCTTGATGTACAGTTTGCAGGGGTAGAGGGAGACACTGGGAATGGCTTGAGTCTTTTGAAACCTCGAAGCCCGGCCCCAGTGACACACCTCCTCCAACAAGGCCACATCCCAAACAGTTTCATCAGCCAGGGACCAAGTATTCAAACCTATGAGTCTATGGGCGCATATTCTTATTCAAACCATCATGGATACTTTGAGAAGTACTTGAACTTAAGGCTCTCAGTGGCCAGAAAGATGATCAGCATTTACGAGATTAGGCAGTTTGCAAACCTGGTGCCATTTCTTTCTTAAAGAATATAGAATTATTTAGTAATAGAGCATTTGATTTTCTTTTGCTGATAAATATGGAAACATTTCTAAGGAAATAATGGATTTAATTCAGAATTGTGTAAAAGGATGGGCTGCTTTGCTGGTCATTGGGTTTATCTCTTTGGTTTTACAAACCAGAAAGTAGAAAGTGAATGAGATGCCATGATTTATCTACATCAATGAAGTTGGTAGATTCCAAAGACTACTACTAGAGACTAGAGCCAAATTAAAAAAAATACTTATTTATATGTATTCTACCTGCATGTATGTCTGAGTACCACATTCACAGTTGGTGCCAGTGGAGGCCAAAACTAGTCAGCGAATCCCCTGGAACTAGAGTTAATAGCCACTTGTAAGCTGTCTCCTAGGTATAGCAAGAGAACTCTAATCCTATTTAGCACCAGCAAGTGCTATTAACTACTGACCCATTTCTCCAGCTCCTACAGCCAAATTTTATGAGTTCCCAGTCCTTTTCCTGGAACTTTGCTTCCTTCCTCTCCTTAGTGCTCATTTGGCAAGGTTAGTACTGTGTAAGACGCAGGATAAATGTGAGACCCAGTCTCTCCTTCAGGGTTGTCTGTGTGAAATGCTAAAGTAAATGACAGAGTCACTCAAGACTCTAAAGTAGTACAGAGGAAGGTCACCTTGGAAAACACTGTTAGAGGGGGCCTTGAAGAATGCTCATAGCATTCCTATGGCAGGAAAGGAGTTAGGACATAAGCAAAGATTTAGAAAGGGTGAAGATTCGCTGCCCTCTTGTTGGCAATTCTCCTTTCAACTAATATCTTTTAACACAATAAGTAGCCGTACTTACAACACTAGCTATGTAGTAGATACTCAAGACTGCAGGGACCAGGCATAGTCTTCATCCGTAAGTTGCTTGAAACCAGTGGCTTAGAGATAGAGGTGTATTTAAAGCAAAGAGGTACTGAGAGAGAAAGTTGGAATGTAAAACCCAACACTTTGGGTTGACTGCCGAGCTCTGTCCAGTGCAAATTTGAGTCATTTGTAACCCAAGATTGGTAGTTGTCATATAAGTTGAAAGTATTCTTTTAAGCTAGTATGTTTAAACTCTTTTTCTGTGTGTGAACCATATAAAATTATTACGATTTTGCATTTTTCATTCTTAAGTCTTTGAAATGTTGTGTGTACTTAACTCCAATGGCAAATTTAACTTGAGCTAACCACATGTCAGGCATTCGGGGGTCTCTTGTAGCTAGGGGCACTATTTTGAACAGAACAGGTAGTTGAATGTGCGCATACTACTATTGGAACTAATTTTGAGCTTAGATAGAGTTGGGAAAATAGAGTAATACAAAGAACACTTTTACATTCTTTGCCCCTGTGGTGGTTTGAATGAGAATGGTCCCCACAGGCTATTTTTGAATGTTTGGTTCCCAGTTGGTAGAGTGTTTCGGAAGGATTAGGAGGTGTGGCCTTTGGAGGAGGTGTGTTACTGGGGGTGGACTTCAAGGTTTCAAAAGCCAACACCAGACCCAGGCTCTCTGCTCTCTGCCTGTAACTTGCTGATCGAATGTAATCTCAGCTATTGCTTCAGTGACTTGCCTACCTGCCTGCTGCTGTATCCCCACCATTATGGTCAGGGACTAGCCCTCTGAAATTGTAAGCAGGCCCCCAATTAAATGTTCTTTTTTAATTAAATAAATTGCATTGGCTGTGGTGTCTCTTCACAGCAATAGAACAGTAACTAAGACAACCTGTATCTGACCATTGCTGATATTTTACTTGATTTGCTTGAACATTTGCTTGTTTCTCTTACTTTTTCTTTTCCTCTATTTTTCTCTTACTGTTTTTTTTTTGAGTCAGTTGAGGATCTTTCTTGTCTCATTGACTCTTAAAACTTCAATGAAGAAAATGAATATTTTTTAATATTGATTCTCCTACTTGTGTTACTGAAACTGGAGTTAGATTTAATGTTTTAATGATTTAAAAATTTTGTCACATTACTTTGATCTCTTTTATTTAATTGTTATACTTATTTATTTAGTGCGCCTTCTGTGGAGGCCAGAAGGACAACTTGTGGGAATTGGTCTCCCCTTCTACTCGTGTGGGTCTCAGTGTGGGAACTCAGGTCATTAGGGTTGGTGGCAGCTGTCTTTACCTACTGAACCATCTTTGCTGACTTTACTTTGATCTCTTTTAATCTGGGATATTTCCACAGTGTTTATTTGTATTTATAAAGTGCTTTAAAAACACGTTTCCCCATGTTAGTTTTGTGTTGCTGTAATGAAACAGTTTATAAAGAGAAATTTACTGGAAGAAATCCTTAAAATTCTGTAGACTGGGAACCCAGGATGGAGGGACTCAGCATCTGGTGAGGGCTTGAGTTCTGTGCTGTCCCATGTGGATGTGGAAAAGAAAGAGAACGAAAGAGTGAAGGAGTGTGTGTGTGTATCATACATTCCTTCGCAGTAGTGACATCAATTCCATTCATGGACACAGAGCCCTCATGATGTATGGTCTCACCTTCAAGGATTGTTGCACTGGGGATGAAGTTTCTTTGTGGCCTTTGGGGAACATATTCAAGCCATAGTACCTTCCTGCATGTTTCTCTTTTCTTTTTTCCTCTTTTTAAACTGGAATGCTTCCATGCTGCATTTAATGTTTGCTTGTGCTTTGATTAAAGTTTTGCATTCTTGGCAAGGATGCTGTTGTGCTAAGGAATGTTATGTCCTCAGGTTATCACATGGAGGTTCATAGTGTCACTTTGACATTCATAGATGACGCTAATTTCCTTCTTTTTTTTTTTTAAACAAAAGTATTTATTTATTTGGTGTTAAGGATCCAACTTAGGGGCAAGTATTTTACTGAGCTGCATCTCAGACCTGATTTTTAATTTGGATTACTTGTCCAAAGTGTTGCTTGGTTTCTCCACTATACAACACTTATTATTATTTTTTCTTCTTTTGCAGCCAATCGATAGTGTAGGGAGATACTTTAAGACTTTGAAAGTATTCTCCTCCTAATCAAAAAATTTCCTCTAGACTTATATTGTTGATTCTTGCATAATCTAGTCAAGTATGGTGACTACAAACTAATGATGTTCTCCTCCCCAGCTCCCCCCACATTTGTCAGCTCCTCTTTCTGCCTCCTTTCCTTCCTTCATCTCCTTCCTCCTTCTTTCCTTCGGGTATGAACCGCTGCACTTAGCATTGTAGCACTTGCTACGCCCTCAATGTTCTAACTGTCTGGGTGCTTGCCCTGCTTTCAATGTGAACACACAGGGTTTCCTTACAGTGCTTCCTGTGCAGCCATAACACATGTTCTGAGTACTCTGACTTTGTGGCATAGAAAGTATCACATTTTTACTGTACCTCCTATCTTTTCTGCTTACTGAAATCAGTGCTGTCTCTGAGTATACTTACTTTTTTTGTAAATGGGGACTTTTTTTGAGTTCAAGGTCCTGAGTTTCTTTGCTTGTTTCTTCCAGCATACAATTCTTACTGAAACCTTGAGCTTCATTCTGCAAGAAGAGGAAGTCAATATCCTAGTAAATGAAAAAATATACTTCGGATATAGTAGGAAATTAGTAATTGTTGAATAAGCAGTGAGAGGATTCTTTTAGGAACATCAACTTGCCAGTGTTGTATACAGTTAAAGCTACAGAAAAACAAAGCAAAAAACAACAGGAGTGGTCTCTAGCATTTCAGGCAATAAGTAGTTACCATTGCTTTAGGGTGATCCCTGAAGAGAAGAGGAGAGGTGACAGAGAAGAGAGGTGACTTCTCTTCATTCAAGTGACGCAGTTTCTGTTCATCTACTGTAGGCCTGCTATGTGTGCCAGACATAGTGATGATTAAAGCAGATACAAACCCTTATGGGATTTGTTGTGCACTGGAAGAGAGGACTGCTTGAAGAATCCCTAGCTATGACATGACATACTTGGATATGTACAAGGAGGGAACACATGGGGAGCCCCAGGAGTACCCATTTGGGGGAACCATATTTAAAGTGATATACTGGGAGGAGTTTCTCAGATCAGCTGAGGGCTCAAGTCTGATGAAGTTATTACTAATTTATTAAAGTGAATTTTTAAAAAGCAGTAATTATGGGGTTGTTTTCTTGTGTAGATTTTGGTATCTGTATGTGTACCATGTGGTTGTTCTTTGGCTTTGAGAGAGGGTCTTGGTCTGTGTCTCAGACTAGTCGTGGGCTCTTGCTCCTTCTTTACTTGTTCTTCCACCTCCTGCCCCCGCAACTTAACTGCATGGTTTTGGGCAAGCAGCTTTTTCATGATTTTTCTGGAGCTCTTTGTAAATATTAACTATTGATAATAAAATAGCTGTTTTGTTGTTGTAATTATACATTCTGAATTTCTTAGGGAACTCTTAAAAAATTCTTCTGTCCCTACCCAAACTCAGTTTGAAATTTGATTCTTGTTGTGTTGGTGTTGGAAGGTGTGTTTTTGGGAGGTGATTCTTGCTGTGTTGGTGTTAGGAGGTGGAGCTTTGGGGGAGTGATTAGGTCACAGGAGTACTGCCATCATGATGAGTAGAAATGGCTTTCTCAAGAGGCTGGGTTAGGCAGTGCTTGCACACCCAGGCAGGAGGTCAGTTGAGTTTCAGGTCACCTGGGCTAAATACTGAGTTAGAGGACAGCCCTGTGTTACCTATCAGAGCACACCCCCAGCAACGTATTTCTGTCAAGTAGGCTCCACCTCCTGATAGATCATTCAGCTGTCAGTTAATCCATTTATGATGTTAGTGACTTTATAGTTACCTCTAAATACCACCACCAACTGGGGAAAATTGTCAATACATGCATCTTTTTGCAGTATACTTCATATCCAGATCCATAGCATTCTATGGAGATGTCTGCTTTTAGTCTTGGACACAGGACCTTGATGCTCTGGTCCTTTCATATCGCTTTGGACCTGATTCGACTGTACACGTACATACGCGACTGTCTCTCACTAATCATGCTTCTCACAACTTACATGTTTTCTCAGATATTCTCTTTTCTAGTCAAGTCATGCAGGCATTATTTGCTTTTTGTTTTATTCTCCCAAAACATCTCATAGTACTTAACTATTATCATGGTAATAATTTAATTTTGGGGTTGCTTCTCATAAAGGTAAGTTTGGTATAAAAGTTCAGACACTCTATGTCTACTTAGTTTTATGTTGCACTAGATGAAACAGTGTTCATGAAGTGCTCACCACACTGACGGTTTAACAAATGTTAAACAATCTTAATTATATTATGTATCTTCAGCAAATACATTTCTCCTTTCACTTTCCTTCTCTCTTTTTATCCTCCCCCACTCCCTTCATTTTTTTCCTTCTTTCCTGTGCAGTTATATAGCCGAGTCTGACTTTCTTTTTGAGGTTTTTCTGCCCCACCTGCCTAAGTGCCGGATCCTGGCTCATCCCGGTGTTACTGCACCACCTTTGCAATCTGTTTTTTTCATCCCTCCCCTCCTGAAGTTTGGGGATTTTTCTTTCTTAGTTCACGCAGAGTCTAACTGAGTGCTTAATGCATAGTGGTCCAATAGTGTGATGTGAAGATTTGTTGGCTGTGTAGAGAGGAATGATTTCATTGAGGGAAGGCCAGTTAGAATGTTATAATATTTCCTAAAATGGGAATCACATGGATTCTTAAGAAAATTCTTTCCCTTCCCTCTTTCCTTTCATTTCCTTCCCTCCTCCCTCCCTTCCCCCTTCTTGATTTTGTAATTCCAGGATCAGATTTCAGATTTTGTTCATGGTAAACAAATACTTGCCTACCACTGCGCTATACACTTGCCAAAAGATTCCAAAGTTTCTCCATCAATAAGAACTTACGGACTTCTGATTGTTAAGTCTAGTAAATGATGAGAGCTTTGGGGATAGAGAAAGATTGACTTTTCAATAAAATTATGCAATAGAATTGATAGTGCTTTGATATTGTATTTTATTGTTATTACTTTAATTGTATGTATATGTCTGTGTGGGTTTGTTGCTTGTGAGTGCAGTAGCCACACCCAGACCAGGGGAGCATGGAATTGCCCCTGTAGCTGCTGTTGTAAGCAGCCTACATGAGTGCTGTAACTCAGGGCCTTTGCAAGAGAACACACTTTTAACCACTGACCCCTCTCTCTAGCCCTGATAGGACTTTGGTTGAGTAGGCACAGGTTGAGGTTAAAAAATAGGGAGAAATATTTGAGAAGAAGATAAATGTAAATTATGAGTCTAGACATACTTGTGGAAAGATAATCTGTGGACAGCTGGAAATACGTGTCTTGCATTTTGGAGACAATTGGAGGCAAGTATTAGATGTGTATGAATGTTGACGAGAAATCAGTAAAGTAATTTTTTCAAAGAACTTTAGAAAGAATTTATTTGTATGTGTGTGCATGTGCATACATGCGTATGATTTGTCCGTGTGACTGTATAAGCTGTGATCCAGGGGAGGATGCTGGATCTCTTGGAGCTGGAGTTAACAACTGTTGTGAACTGCTTAGCATGGGTGCTGGGATCTGAACTTACTCTAGACTTCATGATGAGCAAGCAGCTAGTGCACCTCACCGCTGAGACTTTTCTTCTGCCTTTTTGTTTTTATTTACATCTTTAAAAATTTATTTAGAGTGTGTGTGTGCACGCGCGTGTGCGCGCATGCCTTGCTGTGGTATGGAGGGCAGATGACAACTTGGAGTCACTTATCTCCCTCTACCATGTGGGGTCTGGGGATCAAACTCAGGTCGTCCATTTTGGTAGCAAGTGACTTTACCCACTGAGCCTTACTTCTGGCCCTCCTTGTTATAAAAGATTGTTAAGTGTGATGGTTAGTATTGTCAGCTGGAGGCGAGTCTTCCAGCCCATCTTTGAGGAGCTGTTTGGATTAAGATTAGCCTTTGGAATGTCTGTAAGGGACCGTCTTGACTCAGCTAACTGATGCGGGAAGACCGTTCCCTGGGCAGGGGCTCCTGGACCGAGGACAACGGAGAAGGGAAGTGGCGCTCTCTAGCATCATGTGTTCATCTCACATGAGCCGTACCAGCAGGCACAGTTCAGCAAAGTCAGACTCTATTCTTTCCTCGTCTCAGATGGAATTTCAGACCGTGGTTAAGTTTTATATAGTATGCAAATGTGTAAATTCTCTGGCTTCTCAGTGGTACTTTCTTTGAGCTAGATATTTAACCTATGAAATATTTTAAGGACTCACAGCTTTATATCATTCTACGCCAAACTACATTTAAGTGGAGATCACATTATTAATTAATTTTTGGGAACAATAATTTTGTAGCCTAAGGAGGCTTGGACCTTACCATGTGGTCTACGTAGCATCAGGCTCCCAGCAGTCCTCCTGGCTCCGACACTGAGGGCTGGGATTACAGTTGTCAGTCCTCACGCTGGTTGCCAAGATTATTTTAAATAATAAAGTATAAGAATAAATGATAGGAATCATTGAAAAGTTCAAAAAACTTTAGAAGTAGCGTAGGGGTGTAATGTAGAGGATATTTAATGTTTAAAATGCAAACATTGAAGCCGAGTGGAATCTCAACCCTGCTTATTATTATGTTTGCGCTCTTTATGTTCTTGGGAGAGTCGATGGATGCCTTGCTTCCATCTGTGAGTTTCAGTCACCATGTGATTGAACTCAGGTCAGCAAGCTTGGCAGCATGCATCTGTATCAACTGGGTCACCTCTGGCCCTGTACTTGTGGTCTTAACAGTTGAGTTAGCTTCTCTGACCTTTTGTCTTTATTTAGTATTGTGAAAATTCATTGCTACCAAACTATTTGTAATTGTGATTGTTATAAACTTGGTGTGTTAGCTGTTATTATTATTAGTTTAATAATGATACTCCCTCCAGTCAACTACCTCTGACATTTTAGTGTAAAACTCAGTTTTTTATGTAAATAAGTTCTGAAAATATAGATGATATAGAGGAAGTTGATATGCTGTGCATTGTAATAAGAATATTCTTCAAAGTTACTTTGATTTTGTTAAGCTTTGATTTCAGATCTCAGAGAAAGCAGAGTAATCACCAAGTTCTGGTTTTTTACCTTGTTACTAATATGATACTAGAAAAATTTTCACCCTTTTTCTTATTTGAAGGTCCTGCCTGGCAGAGCTCTAAAGTCGTTTTCAGGCTAAAGGTTTTATTGAAAACCAAGGAAGAACAAGGCTTTTCACAGACCATTTGCAAACCTCCCAACATAGAATCTTTTGTATGTTATATATAAAAATCTTGTGATGTAGGAGGGTCATCTGTCTACGTGTTACTTTCATTGGTTAATAAAGAAACTGCCTTGGCCCTTTGATAGTCCAGCCCTTAAGTGGGTGGAGTAGACAGAACAGAAGGCTGGGAGAAAGAAAGCCGAGTGAGGCAG
>LOEQ01000032.1:432996-462997 GCA_001685075.1 Bramus lutescens | reverse complement strand
AGAGCGCTAAAGATGATGCCTCCAGCTTTTAAAGGCCGCCTAGTGCATGTGCACAGGGGCATGACGTGGCTGTGTCATACGCAGATGTTGGTGCTCACACATGCGCACAAGGGCTCACGCAGCTACGTCATAGGTGATGCAACCATGCTGCACGTGGGTCACGCCTGAGGGCTTGTCCACACATGCGTGGCCCTGGAACCTGGAAGTGTCAGCCATGTTGTGGCTGAAGTCATAACAAATATTACATAAGATATTTTGAAATAAGAATTCGTGGCTACAAAGATTAATCCCAAGGGTGATTTCAGTACAAGTTGCTGGGCAGATGTTCTTGCAGGAGTATTTTTTTGCTTGTTTGTTTGTGTAAAGCTGTGCTGATCTTTGTGCTAAGTGTGGTTCTTCTCACACCCTTTCATGATAATTACCACCAGGTGTGGGCAAATTCTTTAATAATCTCACAGCTTTATTTTTCTTAGGGTTGATATAAGTGACTTCATTTTGGTTCCGACAACTTTCTCATAGTGGTGCTAGTATAATTCTGACATGGAGATTATGTGTGTATGTATTTTGTAGTGTTGGGATTTGGAACATGCTTAAGCAAGCACTGACCATTGAGTGATGTCCCTAGCCCAGATTATAAACAATGTAAACATGCAGTAAGCAGATCAACAATTTGTTTCAAAGAAAACCTTTGCTTTAACTTTTCAGTGCTGTGGTCACCTTTTAGGTGTTTCTACAGCAGGCAATGATAACAGCCGTGTTTCTTTTTGGCTAAATAGTGTTGTTATGTTTGCTTGCTTGCTTTTGTTTTCTAAGCTTGTGTTTCACTGATAGCAGTCTTGTAGAGATCAGTGCTACCTTATCTTAGTTTTTTATTAATACCAGCCAATTGTATATTACTAACAGCCTAGGGTATTCTACATATCGTAATCACTTGTTATTTATTTGAATAGCGTAAATGTTTTTGTTTCCTAATTACAGTTGCTGATGTGATGTTGTTATTTGTAAGAAATGTAGGGTTGAGTCTGTCCTAGTGTATTGCACAGACTATTAAAATCTTTGGGATTCCCTATAATAGGAGGATTCGTAGCTTGCTTCTTCCCTGAGTTAGTTCACTTTAATGAGTTGAAAACTCTCTCTCTCTCTCTCTCTCTCTCTCTCTCTCTCTCTCTCTGTGTGTGTGTACTGGGGATTGAACCTAAGGCCTGCCTGTGTCAGGCAAGTGCTCTACCACTAAGATACATTTTCAAACCCTGCCCTTCTGTTTCAATTTTTATTTTAAGACAAGGTTTTGCCTAATAGTTCAAGCTGGCCTTGAACTTGGGACAGTCCTGCCATTTTATCAGGTCTAGCAATGGTGATAATTGATGCTTCCCTTTATTCATCAGAGATTATCTGTTACTGGAATGAGTCTGGCTGCTGAACACAGATAGGCTTGGAGGTAAAGTGAAAATAAGGTGTAGAGAGGAAGGCAACTTGAGTGGAAAACTGCTCAAGGAGAAGACAGACTCTCGTTAGACTCTTGTTACTAAAACCTTGCTACAAGTTTAGCTGAGACACTGATTTAAGGGTGGTTTGCATGGGATAGTTAATTACTTCTCTTGGCAGAAGGACCCCGTGAGGCAAGTCTGATCCCTATCACCCAGTCAAGATAAGTTTCCGTTTTGCAGATTTCAAGAACAAAGATCATTACCCCCCCCATTCCTATCACTGGTTAGTGTGCCCACTGTGAGGGAGAGGCTAGAGTGGGTAGTTGTCCTGAGGATCTCTTGCTGCAACTAAGGAAAACACCCATAATTCTCTGCTTCAAGCCAGAGGAGCTAACCAAAGCTTCTAATTTGGAACTGTGAACTTAACCTCAAGATGAAGAGGGGTTAGAGGCTGAGTTAATCAACAATGGCACTGATTTAATCAATCATGCTTAAATAATGGAGCTTCCATAAAAATCTAAAATTTGGAAGTTTGGAGTTACTGAACACTTCCATTGTTTGGTAAGGAGGCATGTTCCAAATGCCACTGGGACAGGATTGCCTTTGCTCAGGACTCATCCAGATCCAGCCTTAAACCCCTCTTCATCTTGCTTTTCATTTGTAATCTTTATAGTGAAATGTTTCTTTGGACTCTTTGAGCCTTTACAACAAGTTACTGAACCAGACAGTTGTGGGATCCCTTGACTTAGGGTCAATGACAGAAGTTTGGATAACTTAGGTATCTGTTCCTTAGTGATAACATCTGAAGGGATGGGAAGTCCTATGATGCTTTAGTCCCATGATGACACTTAAGTCTGTGGGATTTGCAGAATGTCTCAGCAGCGCCAGATTTTAGTAAACTAGGGCATGGCATTTGCTCCCAGAGAGAATTGAAGCTTGGTGTGGACAACCCACCCATTTGGCTCCGATCAATAGTGAATAGAGAGAGAGTTTTGTTTTAGTTTTTTTTTCTTAGTCTATTTGATATTAATGATAGATGTTTGTTAACTATACTTGTCTGAATCTTTTTATCCGGCTCATTTTTGGGGGAAATTATTTTTAATAGATTTTCAAAAGTATTATAATAATACTAATTAATAACTTATTGGTAAAAGATAGTTAAATGGTTAATAAAAACATATTAACCCACTCTTTGGGTAAAATGAGGAATAGAAAATAACACCCTAACATGAAGATCATCGTCTTACATGATTACCTTTTGTTTGTGTTTACATTTTCATATCATACAAAGTTTGTACTTCATGCCTTCTATAAATTCAAGGTTGTATTATCCATTTTTATATAATCTTTATATTTATTTTAAAAACTTAATCATATCTTTGTTTTGAACTTAACAAACAATGAAAAGCAAAAGTTTTTTATTTTTATAGATAATTCACTGTTTAGAATGCTCTTTCTCTGGTTCCTGGAAAAGTTTTGTCTTCAAGTCCAAACCCATTGGTAATGGATTACAGTGTTTAAGGAGTGTCTGTTTATGGCAGAGAGAAGGAGCACTGTCCATTTCCTGAGTCCCCAGTGGGTCTGACTTCTGTCTACCACCTCACTTGACACTTTTGGTCCCTAATATAGATTATGATTACTGTTACCTGGTTTTTCTTCCTAGAGCCCTATATACTTGCTGTTTGTGTCTTGTTTTTAGTGAGCTGGGTTCTTGTTTTGAAAATAGTTTTGCCTTTTTAATATTTAAAAATCTTATAGACGTGTATTTGGAACAGAATCATCTGGTTTTGTGTCAACTTGAAGTGCTATTTGGTTCATAGTCTGAACGAGCTCTATCTCCTGTGGTTCTTTTATTGGCTTTAACCTTCTTTGTTCCATGCCTCACACTCCCAAAATGCTAGAATGACAGGCATGTGTGCATTACCAAACCTTTTGAGTATATCATTTTTTGAGTATATCATTTTGGGAAAGAATCTTGTATTAGTTTTTGAATCAGTAATATTGAAGAAACATTAAACACTCATAAATTATAAGTTAAATATAAATATTTCATGGACATTCAGTGAATACAGTAAAGATATACTATGAGTAAGTTTGGAAAGTTAGGTTTAGGAATCTTAAAGGTGCTGTGGAAATCCAGACCTGTTCTCCATAGTACCAGTAAATCAGAGATTCCCCAAAGCCCAGTGCTAATCCTGCCAGGTGAGAATAAGACCACTGCCACATTTGTCAGATTTGAAGCAAGCTTTATTAAACTCTGGCCAGGATGATGGCTAGTGGCCAGGTCCATACCTGCAATTCCCAGAGAATGGTCGTGAATTATGTTAGTCAGGGGCTTGTAAATGCAAAACCCACAAGGCTATATACTTCCTGCCATCATCCAGTCAGGACAAGCATATATCTTCATGTACCTCCTGCCTGTGTGTGATCAGGTACACCCTGTGCAGTTGTGGCAACCAACCTTATTCACAGAAGTGAAATATTTGGCTTCTATATGAACAACAGCCCCACCATCCCAGGATGTTATCTGTCCTTGGACAGTGGGGTTTACAGGTTAGAGACATTTTTGTTTTATAGATGTCTTACGCACAGCAATTTAAAGCACAACTTTAGCCCTCACACAAGAAGAACAATCTGAGGATTCTACTTCTGAAGGACATCTAACTCCTTTATATAAGTCCACCTTAGAAGAAATATTAGAAAAATATACCATTGTGTCTACAATAATTAAAGATCGGTCATTGTGTCATTGGAAAGGAGTCAGGGCAATGATTGTTTTACATTTGACTTTTGATCCTGTTTTAACTCCCAAATTTTCTCTTTCTGTAAAGCTGTTTGAGATAAAAAACCAAAATCCCAAACCCAAAACAAAACCCTCAGTGACAAAGCCTAGGAACTATACCAGTCTCCTTCCCCAGACATGTCACTGAAGATTAGAGCTGTCATCAGATACTGAAGACATAGAGGATAAATTTCATCAGTGGGAGGATGATTCCCTGAAGAGAGACTTGGGATCATCATTAGCGCCATTTGGAAAATCGCCAGTCATATGGCTGAGGTTTCACAAGACCTGCTATGTCTTAGCCAGACAAAAAAGCGTGGCCCATCCCCCTACAAACACAGGCATCTCAGAAAGGTCATAGGGCAAACAAAATGAGACAAGCAAGAAGGAACAGGTGCAGACCTATTGCCTCCCATCACTTCAGCGCCGTCTTTGCAAAGTGAAGACTAGAGATTCAAAACCTGACCCCGCTCCAAGGACAGATTACAGAACCATCATGATGGAGCGTCAGCGTGACACATCAGAAATGCCACACTGAGCCCTGTGGACGTTCAATAGTCTTAGGTCCTCTTCTTCAAAGTGACATCATTGCCGTCAGTGGCAGTCTACTTTGGTCAGTTCCTAAACTATATATAGCTGACTTTCTCAGGGTAGTTTCCCCGCAGAAAGGACAGCCACAGCCCTGAGGACAGAAAGTGATCCTCAGGTTCCCAGACCTGACCTTTGAACGGTGTGGGCAGAAAGAACCTGTAGTAACTAGAGTAGATACAACTGTTCTTTGTGTTTAATTTTACAGTTTTATCCAGTATGTTATTATTTTTATAGTAGTTCAGTTCTTTTCTGTCAAAGAGATAGTTGTCTTTATTCTGAGAAATTCAAGCCTGAAGAGAAGTGAAAACACAGTAACTTGGCACCCTTTAACTCTATCCTGTGGTGGAGTCGGCTCTGCCTCCTTCCATGCACACCTCGCTTGCGTCTGTTGTCATTTCGGATAGTGTGTCTTGGTCCTAATGACTAGCTGGTCTCATTTTCTTCTATCTTTGACAGAGATTAGCTTCCACTTATTCCACCTTTAACTTTTTTTTAGAATTCTGTTTTCCATCAGTCGGTTGGCTAGGTCTCAGTATAGTAGCTGCTGTTGTTTCCTACCGCTGCTCCCTCTATCTGGAAAGAACTCTGCCTTCATCCTTTATGCCACAGTCACGGCGTTTTTCTGAATTGTGCTTCTGGTATTCTGTAGCTTTCTGTGTTAAAACAATAGTTATGCACAAGATAAAGTTTCTTTCTTGTCATTCTTTGGCTAGACTGTCCCAGAACCTTGAATTTTTTCTGAGAATACTAATGAGTATAAGTACAGGTTGAATATTATCATCTCCTTTTGAAAATGCTTGAGACTGGAAGTATTTTAAATTTCAGATTTGCTTGTATGCAAATGAAGTATCTCAGAGGAGAACAAAGCCTAAACATGAATTAATTTTTATTTCATATACACATTATACATTTAAACTAAAGGTAGTTTTATATAGTATCTTAAATAATTTTGTGTGGGGGACAGTTTGTTGTGAAATTTCATATTTCTCTTTAGACAGGATCTTCTATAGCCCAAGCAGGCCTCAGACTCATGAGCCTCCTGCCTCAGCCTTCCCATTGCTGGGACTGCACCCAGCTAGGTGGATTTTTACGGCTGTGTCAGGTTGGCACCCAGAAAGTGTCAGATTGTAGGACATGGTAGATTTTTAAATTGGGGTGTTTTGCTTGTGTTCTTTTACAATTCAAAGCCATACAGTTTCCTCCCTGTTTATTATGTTTATTTTATGTGTATGAAGGTTTGCATGTGTGCATTTGCACTATTTGCGTGCCAGATGCCCATGGAGTTACACACGGCTCTGAGTTACCATGTAGGTGCTAGGAACTGAACCCTATTTCTCTGCATGAGTAGCAAGTGCTCTTATCTGCTGAGCTTCTCCACAGTCCCTGTTAACTCATTTTTATGCTGCTATGTTTGATTAATCTCTTTCCAGCATAGAAAATAAAATTCTAATCTTATATACTCTGAGTGACTATGTTTAAGAAGAGTTTGGGAATTTCCTTGTAAAGTTAATTACCTGTTTGGATTTCCTATTTGTCCCAACTTCCCAATTTATATAAGAACAAAAACTATAAGTAAATAAATGTGTACAGTATATAAATGAGGAAATAAAAGGAAATGTGGACTGCTTTGTCAGTCTAAATATTTTTACTTGATCAGCATAAATATTTTAAATATAAAAATAATGAAAGTATGATTAAAATTGTGTGAAGCAGAATAGCAATAGCAAAAACTGAAGAAAACTAAAACCCAACTCCCCAGTAATTGTGTCTTGCTATAGTAATCATTATTTGTATTTTGAAATATTTCTTTTGAATGTTTTTATTATATATATTGTTATAATGCATATATGTATTGATTTATAAGGGAACTATATATATATGCATGCATACACACACACACACACGCTGATATCTTGTTTGTACAGATGAAGTTTGCCTGTAGATCAGAGGGCAGAGCTGCTAGTTAACCATAGAGGTCTAGAGATCTGAACAGACAGGAAGTGATGTGGCTAGATGGAGAGAGGAAGAGATAAAGTGGAAGGAGACAGGAACTCAGTCTCTTTGGTGTCTGTGGTTTAGCTCCTTCATCTCTCTGATCTCCCAGCATTTCCCCCTATATAAGACTCTATTAGAACTCGTGCTACACACATATACACACACATGCACGCACAGACGCACGCACACACGCGCACACACACACACCCATACACATGCTCACGCAATTGAAGTGGATCTCAATATATAACTGAGGCTGATCTGTAACTTGCAGTAACCCTCCCTGCCTCAGCCTCTTTTGTGCTGTGATTTCAGCTATTTTTATGTTTTCTAATATAATTTTAGTGTTTTAACTGGTGAATTCAGATAGGCAGGACTTCATTTTTGATTTAGTGTTTAGATAAAATATATACTGATTATGTTCAGTACATAAATAAGGTAAGAAAAAGAAATGTGGACTGTCTGATTTGTCTTATTTTAAGTATGTTTTAAAGTATAAAAATATTTTTGTGTGTTGAAGCAAAGTTGTATGAGTTGTTCTCAGTCCTGGATACTTGCACATTTCCACACTGATTTCTAACAGAAGCAGTATTGAACAGCGACTTAGAGCCACATAGTTCCAATGAAACCCTTTTCCTCTATTTATTAGTCATATGTCCTTGGCAGGTTTTTAAGCCACCGTGCCTCATACACATACATGTATTTGAGGACAATTATTGAGTTAGTTCTTGCCCTTTGAATTTCTTTTTAGTGTTTTACTAGCTTTCACATTAATTTACTGTAGCATGTAGGTATTAATAAACAATGTTGGGCATAAGTGCTGCTGGAGCTGAAAAGACATTGAACTTGTGCGCTTGTGCTTGCTGGTGCAGTAGGGGTCGCAGATAGACTGACAATGGTGGGCCTGGTGGTAGATGATGGAGCAGGTGAGCAGACGGTTTGGGTAGTGTTTCCCTCCACGCCTGTACTGACAGGTTATGTAGTAAAGAGAGCAGTGCAAGAGGAATCAGAAGATGAGCATTTTGGTTGTGCTTCTGCTTTCTTCTGTTTGTCACTGTAGTTTTGGTAGTGGTTGTTAACCATCAAAAGCAAGTGTCACAGGCAAGTCATTTAGTCACTTTAGTTTCTCTCCAGAGACAAGATGTCTTACCTGTCTCAGAGATATCATTGTTTTTAAATATGTTTTATGAAAGTGGATTGAAGGTTATGAAACATTGTATTTAGAAGCTTTATTTGAGAGAATGAGAATGGAACCTGCATAGAGATCCTGCTAGGCATAGAATGAAGGTCAATCCCCAGAAGGGATGCTGTTGCTACTGCAGCCTGTTATGAAGACACTTAATTTTCTTATTTGACATTCTTTATTTTGTTGTATAGCTTATGAATGTATTCACACATACTTTGATTTTTTTTTTCCGTTTCAGACTCCTGGGAGAGTTGGCTCTCAAGGCTCCGATTTAGATTCATCAGCAACTCCTATAGATGTCAACAATGAAAGTTCCTCAGAGGTATGGAAAAATAATAGACAATAAGATTCACTATTATTTAAGGTAAAATTTTCAAATACTTATAGTAATGATTGAAAACTTAAATTATGTTCATAGGGAAAATTCTCATAAGTTGTATTATTAGAATGTGACTTTTGGGTTTTGTTTATACAAATATACTAATGTTTGGTTATAATAATGAAAAACTGTCTATTAAGATTGAAAATTGAAATATTACTAGTTTGTCTTTTTATGTTGTCATCTCAATTTAATAAAGCATATTTTAGTCTTTTAATAAAGAACTTAACACTTAATGTGTATGTGTGTACCATCATAAACAGGGTTAATTAGGTTATGTGTCACATTTTTTACAGTATTTTCTGTTTTCATTTATGACCTATTAAATTTTATATTATTTTTGTTAGCTTAGTAAAAACTAGTGAAAATGTAAATGAGCTTAATTTCAATTACGAAGCTTTCTAAGTTGTATTACTATTTTTAATTTTAAGAACAAAGTGATGCTTGTTTATTAAAGAAAAAAGAGATAAAGAAAATCCATGTTTATCATCACTTAAATGTTAAGGTAAAAGCTCTAAATGTTAGGTTAATCTTCCAAGTCCAGGAACAAAGCAGGGTACCTGCTGGCCACAATTCTGCTAGATATCACAATAGTATATATGCTGCCTGCTGTCTGCCCCTCCCTTCTCCCTTCTTTTTTCCCATTGAATGGATCTTGCCTGTGCAGGATGCTTTTTCCATATGTACTGACATGTTGGTGCAATTCTTTCCTTTTGTTCTGGAATGAAGTACATACATTTAAAATAGTATTGGCATACCCTTGAATTTCTAGGGTATTTGTAATCTCACTTGACAATGTTGTGTTGTTATCACTATTTTAATACGTTGTTTGTAAAAAGCCGAACTGTCCCGTAGTGCCTGTGCCACTACAAGACAGTATGCAAGCCAGAAACTAAGCTGGAGACTTAAAAGCACATAGACAGAGACACACATACACACAGAGACAGGGACAAGGGTCATCCTTGATACAAGAATGCCAACTTTATTGTGCTCAGGGGAAGCTTAGATAGGGATTTTTAGCCATGCCCAGCTCTCAGGATCTTTCAGCTGCCAGAACCCACCCCCCTGCCATCAGGGTCTCGTGCTCAGAGCAGCTGCAGGCACAGGTGTTTTGCTCCGTTCACTCCAGCAGGCAAAGGGTCTAAAACAAGCAAAGAAAGTCAAGGGGCCAGGGGTCTGCAGCTCCCAACAGTTGTTCATTTTATTTGTTAATTTTTCAAGGTGTTTCATATGTTCATGATAGTGTTTCACTGTTTTTTTTGGATACAGCCCTCTGCTCCTGGCTGGCCTGGTACTTGCTATGTAGGCAATCAGAAAACAAAATCTTCTAAAAATGTACCAGGGTAGATAAATTGGTGTTTATTTATCTACAAAAATAGAGTAGGCAGGAAGGAGTAGAACATCTTTTGTGTAGCTGCCGGTTTATGTAGTTTTCACTGAGGAGTTCTCCAGTGGAAAAAGGGGGTGGTGGCTTACCTTAGAACTGAAGAAGGTGAAGAAATGAGCCAAGGACAAGGGATGAGGCAAGTGATGTCCTAGACATAAAGGACACATGGTAATTCTTAGAGCTAAGGCATGTCTGGCATGGTGAAGACCAGCTAGGACAGTAGTGTAGCTCTAGAATACTGAGTGAGCACAGAATGGCTCAGGGAGGCCCAACTCTTGTAGGCCTTGTAGACGTTATACTCACCGAGCGGTTGAGTTTCTGGGAGGTAGAGAAGCTACTGGAGAATCTTGAGCATAGAAATGGTAAGATTGGCTCATATGCCTGTCATAGAACACTCTGTATAGCTGCTGTATTGAAAATGAACTTGGTGGTGTAAAGGGTGGGAGCACAAGGGCCACCTGTGTGCAGTGTGATCGTTGTGGCATCAGGGTGACAGTGGAGGGGCTGAGCCTGTGGCTTTGCTCTGAATGCAGGTGAGGAGAGTTTTCTGGTTTTGTGAAGTCTAACAGAATTTTCTTGGTAACTTTCTCCAGAAGTCTGTAAGTTTCTTGATGTTGGAGAGTTTGCCTCTTTGACTGTGTTTTCAGTCACGCAGTAATGTGTTTTAATGAAGGATTAGATGACTGGGCGAGACATTTGCCATTGACATCTGTGAGTAGAGTAAAACGCACTTTAAACCTTTAGTGGCTGAAGAAAGCAAAGCAGGCAGGAGTCACCCTTTATAGAAGTGCTGTCCCCCAGTTCTAGCATTTGGGCTGTGGTGTCTGGAAGGTAACTCCTTGACCAAAGGTGAATTCATGTTTCTTGCTTTTACCCCCTGGGTAATTAGCTTTTATGGGATGTAAACAAAGGAATAATGAAATATATAGAGATAGCTAAGCTGGTAAAGTACTGTAACTGAGTTCTATCATCAGAATGTTAAATTAAATGCTAGTGATGCATGCTTGTAATTCTAGCAGTAGGGAGATAAGACAGGCAGTCTGTGGAATATCCTGGAGAGCCAGTATAGTCTGAGTCTGCATGCGAGTTCTAGGCTTGTGAGAGAACTGTCTCAAAATATAAAAATAAAAATTCTCTTTTAACTTCCACATGTACTTGCATATACATATATGTATACCCCCATAATATACCACACATGCCCCCTTAAACATACACTCGTGCTCATAACACACACATGTACACATGCATGCACGCAAACACAGAATAATGATGGTGGAACTAGATAATGTTTACCAAAGGGTTCCTTCGTACTGGGTGATATGTGTGCTTTACATGTTGTGATAGCTTTTCATTAGCCAAAATTAAACAACAAAAGAGAAATGTCTTAATCGGTATTCTATTGCTGTGAACAGACACCATGATCAAGGCAACTCTTACAAAAGAAAGCATTTAATTAGAACTTGCTTATAGTTTCAGAGGTTTTAGTCCATTATCATCATGTAGGGAGCATGGTGGCATGTAGGTAGTCATGGTAGCTGAGAGCTCTACATCTAGATCTGCAGGAAGCAGAGGGGGGTGATGAGGGAGAGACTGACTGACCGACCTGTCCTGGGCCATTGAAACTTCAAAGCCCACTCCTAGTGACACACTTCCTTCAACAAGGTCACACCCACTTTAACAAGACCATACCTCCTAATTCCTCTCAAGTAATGCCATTCCCTGGTGTTCAAATATATGAGCCAGTGGGGAGCCATTCTTATTCAAACAGTCACAAGGAATATATTTTTTCTTTTCTTTTCTTTCTTTTTTGGCTTATAGCTTTAATGATCTTAGACCATGATTGTTTAGCTCCTCATTGGGCTTGTGTTGGGTAGAACATTAATCAGAGAGAGCATTACTGAGCAAAGTTAATTATCTCATGGTGTTGAGAAGTGGAGAGAAAGACAAAGATGGAGAAACAGGAAGGTGCCAAAGACAAGACATACCCCTCCAATGCATGCCGCCACTGACCTAATACTCTAGTTATGTCCCAGGGCTCCAGGTCTACATTGGTTTTTACACAAAAGTTACAAACCTTTGTTCCTACTGCTGTATTTTCTTTACTTTGTCCATCATATTCTCAACTCCTTTATGTTCTTATCCTTTCATTATTATATGATGTAACCTCAAACTTTAAATCAATGAGATAGCCCACATTTTAATATGTGGTATTGTTAGGGATAGTTTTTGTCTTAGTCACTGTTCTGTTCCTGTGAAGAGACACCATGACCAAGGCAACTCTCATCAAGGAAAGTGTTTAATTGGGGGTTTGCTTACAGTTTCAAAGTGTCAGTCCTTTGTTATGGCAGGCAGCATGGTGGCGCATAGGCAGACACTGGAGCAGTAGCTGAGAGCTGCATCCTGGTCTATGGTCAGAGAGAAAGAGACTGTGTCTGGCATGGGCTTTTGAAACCTTAGAGCCCACCACCAGTGGCACACTTCCTTCAACAAGGCCACACCTCTAATTCTAATCCTTCCCAAATAGTGCCACTCTCTGGTGACTGAACATCCAAGTGTATGAGCCTGTGGGCCCATTCTCATCAAACCACCACAGACTTACTTAGCCAGAGAATCAGAAAGAAGCATCCTGCACTGGGGATTATTGATATGGGAAGATATGATCTTTGCTGAGTGGAACACAATAAAGACTAAATTCTTTTTGATTAAGACAATTTCTTTTTGAGAATACCACATAAAGATATTTTCTGTACTGGCTGGAACTTCTTGTTCTAAAATAAAACCTAACTTGCCAATGCTGGGCTTCAGGTAACTATGGACAAAGTGCTTCAACAAAAACAATTTAAAATGCATAAACCAGAGTATTTGAGTCAAACCAGCTGGGTACCACACTGAGCAAATGACCAGGGGAAATTTGTAATGTGAAGATGGGCGCGAACTTTTAAAGTTCTGTTTCAGAGACACCTTTCGTCTTTGCAGCTACACCGTGAACTCTCCCTGATCCATACCTCAAAACGATTGTTTAATCTCTTCTTATACATGTTTGCAGTTTGCGTGCTCATGTTTTGGTTTACTAAAGACAAAGTAAAGTTGTTATTTCACAGGGTTTCATCTGCCCATTGTGTATGGAAAGATGTGTAACTGCTATTGACTTGTCGGAACATTACCAGGAAGTGCACACTGAATACGAGGCGAGAGGACAGGAGCTTCTTAGGGACTCCAGTGTGACTGTGGGTCCTTACATTTTGCTTTGACACCTTGGTTCTGGGTTGCTCAATATCGCTTTGTTCCCCTGCCTTGGTGTTGGTTCCCTTCTGTGCTATGAGGGAATGCGGATGGTTTTAGTTATGCATGCTTGAGAAGAATCAGTAAGGAAGAGGCTCTTGGGTCATCTGCTTGGTTCCTTCTATTGTTTCCAGCTATCTTCTTGTGAACTTGGAAATAATTGTAAATGCTCACTATGTATACATACATTTTGTCATGAAATTTGAAATATAAAGTGGTATTTCAATATTTGTAGGATTATCTATTTATTCATGCTTTATTAATGAATTATTAAAGCACTTACGTTAAAATGATTCTTGCATAGAAACATTTTGTGTCTGAATAGCATTAGAACCTGAATCTAAGACTGGTTTCATCTTTGTTTTGCTTCACTGGAGGTGATGCAGTGCGCATCCTCACCCATGGTGATGTCAAACCTTCCTCTGCAGCAGTGGTCCTCATCCTCCTAGTGCTAAGACCCTTTAGTGGTTCCTCATGTTGTGAGCCCCTCATAACATTTTGTCATCACTACTTCATGACTGTATTTGTTGTTACTGCTATGAATTGTAATGTGAATATTTGCATTTTCCAGTGTTCTTAGGTAACCCCTGTGAAAGGGTTGTGTGACCCCCAGAGGGAGAATCACTGCTCAGTAGGGTAGGCAGGGTGGGTCAAGTATTAGGGGAAATTAATTGTTCTAGATTGGAAAGAATTTCTCTGATGATCTTGCTAATATGTTTCTTTTTAAAATTTGGTATTAAAAAGCAAAAAAGCATAACTTTTTAGTTCTTTCACAAATCTCATAAAAGAATGAAATTTGATACTATGTAAACCTATGAAGTATGACGAAGTATGACTTTTTCTATGAAGCATTTATACATAAGAAGTGAGTCAGGCCTTAGATTTACTACTTGTGAAATGCAGTAAGCAGGGATAAGTGTTTCTAGATGTACAGATCCAGAACTGCCCTATATAGTATTAGCTGGATATTTGGGCTAGCGTGTATCTGATAGTTGAGATCACCTGCACTATTATAATAGGAAAATTGAGTGCTGGTGGGAGAGCCAAGGAGAGCATAGTGGGACAGCTTTGTTTATTTAATCTTTATTGTTTATAATGTGGCAAGGACACTTTCTCCAAAAGTGAAGTGATAGTTCTGATTAGCTGTTGTAAAGAGAGCAGTGCACTGCTTGAGGGAGCATACTCACAGACAATGGTGTTCTCTTCAGGGGATTGTGGTAGTTTTAGTTTTTATGGAATGAATAAAAGACGGTTGTTCCTATATCTCCATAAACAGACTCTAGTCACATAGACTCCTCAGAGTCAGAATGTACTCACCAGTTACTACAGTGCAGCTGTGCACTGAAGTGCCATCCTCGTATACTTTCTGTTTTATGTTTGTACTGAAACAGAGGAGCATTTAGACTTGCCATGCACTTACTGAACACAGTGATTTATTTCTTCCAGTCAAATTAGTGTAATCGTATAAATGTAATAACTTCATGAGGTTTCACTGATATATCATCTTTTATTTAATGAATTTAAATATTTTTGGTATATGACATACTCCTGCAAAATGGATTGTATGCGGGGTCTTCTTAAAGTTTAGAGTGAAGGATGGATTGGGCTGGTTGAGACTAGGAGTGTTTTTTGAATTGACATCCTTTGGTGGTTTTTACGAGTAAGACAGCCTCAGAACTCTTGTGGGGTGTACGTGGCAGTGCAGAGGGTGGGGAACTATTTCTTCATTATTCATAGAAATTTTTAGTGCATAAATTTCAGAGATTAAAAGTTGAGTGAGACTTCTTTTGTATATTGGCTAATTATGCTAAAATAAAATAAAATTTAATACTTTGAATGCTACTAATAATTTATATACCTCTTAGACAAATAATTCTCAGAGAACCATGAGACCATTTCTGAGAGTTTTTGTAGCCTTTAACTTGTTAATATAGTTTGCAGTTAGATAGCCATACAGTGGTAAATTTAATGCCATTTGGTTAATATTGATTCAGTTCCATGAAAAGATACTTTTCCATATGTCCTTGATTCTTTCTTGGGGGGGTTTGGTTGGAACTGTATTTTGCAATTTGTATCTTCCATAGAACTAGTATTATTACACTCAAATAATAATGAATATCTGTTGAATTAGGTCATTGTGAAGTTAGAGATAAAGGGCTTGTTTAAAGGGTTAGGTCATCGAGTTCAGGAGATAGTATAATATTTTGGAAACATGGTAAATGTCCAACAGATTTATAGATATCTTAGTCATTTGTGACCTCAGGAAATTCATTTTTTGAGTTTCCTGTTCTATAAAATAGGGGTAGTAATACTATAAATAAATAGGCATAGTTTTAAATTAGATTGTGTAGGGTAAATATCTTGTACATAGTATGGATCCAATAGAAAAGCAATTTTTCTTATTATAGCTTCCTCTAACAGTTAATCTGTAAGGATGCTTCTTAAATGTTTTTGATGAAACCCACTGTAATAGATATCCCTTTTTTGGTCATTCAAAAAATTTAATTAAATGCTGTTTACTGTTCATAAAATAACTCTATTGTATTCTACTGTGGAAAATTAAAGTTAGAATCGAGTATGTTGATTTCACTCTTCATTCCTGAATTGTAACCCCAAACATAGACAGCCTGGGTCTACAGCAGCATCTTTACCACTGTTGGTGATAGTTGATTGATAATCATGTATAAATTCAAGGATTACCAGGTTTTTATGTTATATTAGGCTTTACATTAGCTTTAGACTTTTATCATGTTAGTCTCCAGCTAGCAATTTTTATTTTATTTATTTATTTCGAGGCAGGGTCTCATGTAGCCAGTGCTGGTCAAATGCGCTGTGTAGCTGAGGATGACTTGAAACTCCTGATCCTTCTGTCTCTGTTTCCAAAGTGCTGAAATTACAGATGTGCACACCACAGTTAACGATTTCTGATTACAACACCGCTCTATCAGAGCTTTGTGTGAGACACTGACAGTCTTGATTTTTCCTCTTTGGTGACAAGAATATTTCATTATCTTACTTTTTTTTTTTCTATTTCTGTGAACTAGATTAGAACAAATGTTGCTTTACTAATGGGAATCTACAGAGAATGAAAGATTGATGAAAAATGTTCTCAACTAATCCAGAGCAGACAACATTTTAGCTGTCTGTGGTGGCACGGGTCTTTAATCCGAACACTCAAAGGCAGAGGCAGGCTGATTTCTGTGAGTTCAAGGCCAATCTGATTTACATAATGAATTCCAGGTCAGCCAAGGCTACCTAGTGAGACCCTGTGTTTAAAAGAAAAAGAAGAACTAATATCTCATACTAGAATTCATTTCTTTAGCCATTAGGTGCAGCCTAAAATATGGCTGTGGTTTATTAAATACCTTTGATTGATATCAGAACTGGGGCTTAACATTATAAATTACACTTTATTTAATGACAGTTGACCATATTTCATAAATACAAAAGTGTTATTCTTCAAAATGAAATATTTTAAAATCTTTTTTTGTGCTTATTTTTATAGGGTTTCATATGTCCCCAGTGTATGAAATCTCTTGGCTCTGCCGATGAACTTTTCAAACACTATCAGGCAGTTCACGATGCCGGTAATGACTCGGGCCTTGGTGGAGAGGCCAATCTCGCTTTGACACGGTACAGTATTCTAGTTTTGAAATGTAATATTGTCACAGAATGTGCACGTGTTATAAGATTTATTACTTTCTGAAAATTGTAATGTTTTCATATTACTTAATTTAACTGTAACACAAACTCTTATTACTTATATTACTTAATTTAACTGTAACACAAACCCTGCTCTGCATACTATGCGCTAAGGTTTGCGAGTTGGATAAGGGGCTGGAGATTGAAATACACACACAGACACACAGAGACAGAGACACGGGTCATTCTTGAAACAAGAACACCAAGAATGCCCCCTGGAATTAAGAATGTCGACTTTATTGTGTTCCAGGGCGGCTTATATAGGGTCTCCTTGACCAATGGTCATGTCCTAACTCTCAGCTGCAAGCCCACCAGAAACCACTTCCCTGTCTCGTGCTCAAAGCAGCTGCAAGCACAGGAAAACAGTTTGTTTGCTTAGAGCAGCTGCAAGCATAGGAAAATAAGTTGTTTACAGGAAATTCAGGATCTGGGGGTCCGCAGTCCCCAACAGCCATCCTCAGTTAGCATGGTCTTCCTCCTATTTCCAGTCCATCTTGCTTGCCTTGTTGTCAGTTTGAGTCTTAGGGAAGAGTAGCAGAATGGGAAAAGGAGCAGAAGCAAGCCAGTGTTGCTGCAGCCAAGTGACTGAGGGGAGAGACAGGCCAGACTATGCGCGTCCAGAGTCCTGCTGACAGCACTGGACTTTGTGCTAACTGCGTTAGGAAGCCGTTCATGCTATTGTTGTTAATAAGCAGAAGAGAGTTTATTTCTGATCCAGGCACTTGACAATTATCTGATTATTTTTGTGAGAATTGTTTTCATTTATGTGCTTTAAGAATAAAATTATTTTTATGAAGGCTTTCATACATAAAGCTTTCAGTGTTTTTAAAGTACTCGAGAAAGCTATGACATTAATAGGTAGGTGCTGGTTATCACCTGTGGGGCTTGTAAAGGAGGCTGTTTGCTCTCTCCTGTGCACCTGCAGAGATGACATAACACTACTCAGACAAGAGGTCCAAGACCTACAGGCCTCCCTGAAGGTAAGAAACATGGGAACGCTGGTTTATTTTCAAAGTTTCAGATTAAAAACTGTTTTCACATTTACTAATTAAAATCTTTTTTATTAGGAAGAAAAATGGTACTCAGAAGAATTAAAGAAAGAATTAGAAAAATATCAAGGGCTACAGCAGCAAGTAATTATATTTTAAATTCTTGAAGCATGTTTATTAGTTGTTTATTTTCATTCTTGAAAATTAAGCATTACATTCTTTTGTAAGGGTCATGATATAAATAACTTCCTAATTTATTTCCTTGTTTAATAGTCTATTGGATAGTCTGTATAATTCTAATGAATGGAAGCAAATATGGGCGGTAAAGATAAAGCATCTTAAACATTTTCCTTAATAATTTGTTATGTCATGTGTGATAGTACATGTCTGTAATCCCAGCACTTGGAAAGCTGAGGCCAGACAGAGAATGAGTTCAAGGACAGCCTAAGGTATATAGCAATACCCTGACTCAAAAAGGTGTCAAGAAGTGTGTGTGTGCTTGTGTGTGTGTGTATCGAGATGGCTCAGCAATTAGATGTGCTTGGTATATATTTGTAGAGGATCCAGGTTCAGTTCCTAGCATCCACATTAGGGAGCTCACAAGTACCTGTAACTCCAGGTCCAGGGGATCCAATGCCCTCTTCTGCACACGTGCTTGTGCATTATATAATTTAAAAACATGTCTGTCTGTCTATCTACCCATCTACCCATCCATCTACCTAAAGCCATATAGTTTTTAAAAAGCAGTTAGCAGTTTTTAAAACATCAAGCAATGTTATTCTGTTTTTCTGACAATATACTTAAATGACTAAAAAAATTAGCTCAAACCAAAATACAGGCTTCTACTTTCACGTCTTGTCTCACTGGAAGTGCAGTGAACTAACAGTGGAGTTCCCATTTCTTGTGATAACAAGGCTGTCTTCAGGGAATGTCCTTTAGAACTTGCCTGGCGATTTTTCCCTCTAAACTCTTTGTTTTAATTAGACATACATTCTGAAATACCAATAAAATATAATAAGCCCATTTACTAGCCACAGTGGCATATAAAATTATCAAATCTTAAGTACTTACTACACATAATTGTATGCTAGTGATAGCACTGTAGGTTTGTTTTACCAGGATCACAAGTAGGCTTGGGCAGTCACATCACCAGGATGTTACTTTGTCATTGGGCCCTAGAAAAGGTTCAGCTCCGTTGTCTTTCACACAGTCAGCTGTCGACTGAAATGATACGTGGTATGAGACTGTTGTATTCTGTACAGATTTATCTGCATAGAAATTCTTAATGAAAAGCTGTTGATAAAAAGGGGATTATCTGTGGGTTCTAGGTACCTTATCAAAATGTGATTTTATGAAAAATTTCCATCAGTTACATTTTAGAAAGAAAAATAATGAATTTTTATAAATCCAGAGATAGCCTGTTTTTAAAAAATAAAGTAGATGCCCCTCAACAGCCTTTATAAAGTCATTAGTAATCTGCTTACATATTATCTCAGCACACTGTGACTTTCAGTTAGGACTTTGCTTCTTTAATCTTTGTACCAAGAATTATTGTCTGGATTGAAAAAGATAGACACAAGTCTGTGAATAAAAAGATAGCAGTCTTATTTCTGTTCAAAGACTTTAGTGTTAGTCAATTATTTATAGTTCACTGGCCTATCTAACATGGAAACTACTGCATTAGAGATTGTGTGTCTACGCGTGTGTGTTAAACGAGGTCTTAATCATTTAGCCCAGCCGAGACTAGCCTTAAACTCTTGATCCTTCTGCCTCCATCTCCAGAGTTCTGGGATTATAGGCATGTGCCAGTGAGTCGTATTTCATAAACATAAATAAATTCTCACTACTGTAAGTTCTCACTTGCCTTTCAGTTTCTAACAGTGACTTTCATTTGGAAGCAGATACATTTTAAATATTGATTATTATTAGCAGCCAATATCTCTAAATCTAGTATGTAGTAAAACTTATGATCTAGTTTATTGGGAATTCCTTTATTCTTTGAGATAGGTTTAAGCCTTTAAAATAGGAAAACAATGTAAGGGATATTAATTTTTGTTTCCAGTTCAGGGATGACTTTAACCTTAAGGGCTACAATCATTTTTGCTATTTGTTTTTGAAGCAAGCTCTGGTTTTCCTAGAACTCACTATGCACACCAAGCTAGCCTCAAACTCCCAGAGACCTGTCTGCCTCTGCTGAGATTAAAGGCATGTACCATCGTGCCAGGTTTTCTAAGGGTTAAAGTCTTTATTTCTATGTTTTACATTTATTTAGATTTTTTTGTGTGTATACATTTATACATGTGGGTACCTTCTTACATGTGGAGTAACTTGTGAGAGTAGATTTCTTTTTTGGGCCCTGGAAATTGATTTCAGATTTTAGTGACAGCTGCCTTCACCCAATGAACAATCATGTCAGCCCTTTATTTCTTCTTTTACAGCTGTCTGATAATTTGAATTTAGAAAATTATCTTTAATTAAAAATTTAAAATGCTGGGGATGGAGCTCAGGGACCTTTTATGCTCTGCAAGTCTGTAACAATGACCTGTGCTCCCGTGTCTAACTACCGCCCCCCAAACTGACACACATACCCTCTTTGGTTGTGATAGTTGATGGCATCTATAAAGTTATTAATTTTGAATTATTCTAGGTGTTTTGTGTGCTGATAGTAAGGGTATGATTGGGGTGATAATCTCTTAAATCACATAGTGTATTTCTGTGTATTTTCCCCTTTAATTTCACAGTGCTTAAAAGAGAAAATACTTTGAACAGACCTCACAGGGAATACACTCAGTAGATGAACATTAGCCATGTAATGAATGCCACAATTATTAAAGTCTTTTAATTTTTCAATGGTCATAGATTCAGGCTCCATAGTAAGGAAAATCTCATTAAAATTTGAGGTATACTTTATGAGTGGTTTCCTAAGAATGACGCTTTCCAAATAGAGCAGTAATGACTGGGACCCCTTCCTTTTTTTTAGTGCTTCAGGCGTTGGTGGGCAAGACTAAAAGGCTAAGCGAGTGTGACCCTGTCACATGGTTAGGCTTATGATTTGCAGGTTAGCAACTGATGCTAGTAGCTTCCATAAGGAATGTGAGAGAGCTAATACTGCGTTCTGGAGGTGGGGGGAATTCTGTTATTCATTTATTACTGAATTTATGAAATTCTGCCTGTCACCTAATGCGCAACACTAAAGAGTTTGATACAAACATGAGAAGTTCTTGGGACTGGCCAACTGCAGTGAAGTCATGCTCGCCCTCTAAACACACCTTATAGATCCGAAAAGTAGAACTACCAGATCTGAGTTTTACCCAAATCCTGCTGCTTACCTTGACAGACATGGCAATTGTGTGGTGTTTATTTATGTGTTCTATTTTAATTAAGGAGGCCAAACCTGATGGATTGGTGACTGATTCATCAGCAGGTAATTAAGACATTTTTTCAGTTGTCTTCTTTCTCATCCTGCTTTTTATTTAATACCTGATAAAGGAATTTTGTTTATGTTTATACTTGATGTTTATAAAACAGCAAAAATATTGTTTATGCTTTGGGTTTAGATACCTGTGTCATAATTTAGTCAGTTAACTAGTTCATTATATTCTGAAGTTATGGATAAACTGGTATATGACTACAGTATAATTGCTTAAAAAATTCAAGTTTATACTGGGAATATGTCTGTACCTCTTGAAGTAACTGATGAGATTAGCATCTTGATAGCTGCTTATAAGTGGATGGATGCTCAGAGACTATTCCAGGTTAGACGCAGAGATTATCTGTTATAGTTAAGGGTTTATGGAAGAATGAAGTGTTAGTAGTGGATGGATGCTCAGAGAACAGTCCAGGTTAGACACAGAGATTACCTGTTACAGTTAAGGATTTATGCAAGAATGAAGTGGTAGTAATAGGCATTGACTGCACATTTTGATTAATAAGTTTTAAGGCCATTATTGTTCTTAGTTACTTGAAGATTCACTTTCTGCCTTTGTCTGAAGAACGTAATATATTTTAAAGTGGGTTTGATGGTACATGTCTGTAATCCTAGCACTTGGGAAGCTGAGGTTCCACTTTATCCTTTAGCTGGAAAGTAGTAAGATTTTAATTTTAAAAAAGCAAAAGCAAACTTCTAACAAATATTTATAGATATTAGAAGATATCCTAATTATTTTTCATTTATAAATGGGTTTTTTACTTGTACTCTAAATGAATTGCATATGCTCCATATTTTGAAATGTAAAAATAGTCTTATAAAATTAGAATTGGATTTATATTGATTGTCTTTACCACTACATGATTATGATATAGGTACTGAAAATTTAGCATATGTAGCTCACATTACATTTAACACATTGCTATGTTTTTTTAGAGCTACAGTCTTTAGAACAACAATTAGAAGAAGCCCAAACAGAAAATTTTAATATTAAGCAGATGAAAGATTTATTTGAGCAGAAAGCAGCCCAACTTGCTACTGAAATTGCAGGTATATTAAATCTGATTTTTTTTTAGCCAATAAATAATCCTTACTAGCGTTTTCTCATCATATGCCCTAGAAAAACCATTGAATATTTTAAGTGTAGTGAAACATTTGTTGTGGACATAGGAAGTGATAGACTTTGATAATATGTGTTTATGTGTAAATTATTTTGTTTGTCCTTCAATTTTTTGATAGATTCTTCTTGAAATTTAAAGAAGATAAATTTTCTTTTTTGATATGCTTGATGATTAAAAAGTAACATTTTAAATAAATTGATCATATAATCTTTAATGCTTGGTTATGCTATCAGTTATTTGCTCTGTATTTTTAAAAATCATGTGCTGTTTGTAAAATATAGCATGTATGTACATTAAAATGCTTAGTATAGTGTTTGGTAGAATTTAACATCATATTTCTGGGTACATTTGTCAGTACTTAAGGAATGTAAATTGGACTTAAGTGTGTTAAAGCTTACAGATTAATATATGGGAATTTAAAAGATCGCCTTCAGAGTTAATATTATGGAACTAATATTTGTGTTGCTCTCTTTAATTAGATATAAAGTCAAAATATGATGAGGAAAAAAGTCTCCGAGAAGCTGCTGAGCAGAAGCTGACACATGCAACAGAAGAGTTAAGCAAACAGACAGCTCTGATTCAAGATCTGAAAACCGAGCTGGTAATTTAGGAACATTTATTACCATGTTAGTTTATAGCTTCCTAATTAAAATGCCATCTATATGATGCTGGGCTTACAGTTAAGTGATAGAGTGCGTGCCTAGATACATAAAGCTTTGAATTGAACATCCAAGGGAAGAAATGTTTAAAAAATAGTTTAATGAACTGGAGGCAATAAAAATTTCCTTATACCCTTCCACCTACATATACACTGTCTGTGTTTTAAAGAGAAATCAGCTGTTATGAAGCTGTGTCATTGAACTCCTTTACCCATTATTGTTTCTGTCCAAATGTAGCTGTTCTCCTCAAGCATCTCCTGCATCCGCATCCCTGCTGCTGTCCTTTCCTCAGGCCGTCTTTGTTGGATTTGAGACAGGATGGCTGGCCTGGAACTTGCCATGTAGACAAGGCTGGCCTCTGACTCATAGAGATCCTCTTGTCTCTGCTCCCTGAGTGCTGGGACTAAAGGCTTACACTGCCACACCAGACATTTCCTCACACTGCAATTTTAGAAATCCAACTGCTTTTAGGATTGCTTCCAGTTGGATTTCTTGCTTTCATTTCAAATTCTACAAGTATAAATTTCAAGTATAAAATATTTGCCATATTTCTTCCATGACTGTATCTGTCATTGGTTCCATGACAGTGTCCATGGCTCAGTGTTCTGACTGTATCTGTCATTGGTTCCATGACAGTGTCCATGGCTCAGTGCTCTCTGACTGTATCTGTCATTGGTTCATGACAGTGTCCATGGCTCAGTGTTCTGACTGTATCTGTCATTGGTTCCATGACAGTGTCCATGGCTCAGTGCTCTCTGACTGTNTCTGTCATTGGTTCCATGACAGTGTCCATGGCTCAGTGCTCTCTGACTGTGTCTGTCATTGGTTCCATGACAGTGTCCATGGCTCAGTGCTCTCTGACTGTGTCTGTCATTGGTACCATGACAGTGTCTATGACTCAGTGCTCTTCTTGGGCTTTGCAACCTTGGACCTGTCTTTGGCATCTTTATATAGCACTCAGTAAACACATGGATGAATTATTTATTGTACCACAAGCAATCAGCTGGAAACCCTAAACAGGCTTACGCCTGTCTTTTCCTCTTTATTTAAACTGTTGTGATAGCAGTGCAAAGGGTTGTCCCCGTGGCTCCATGCTAGGCAGGAGCTCCACCAGCAGTAGCACTCTTTATTATCATTGTCATATACCATTTATCCAGTCATTGATTAATATGCACAGTTTGTGGAGGAAACCAAACGTGGAATGGTAAGGATACTTGTTCATTTGCTACAGTGCAGCTTGATGATTCTGTTAAATAGAATGAAAAGCGGGGGCTGACTTATTGGCAGAAGTTATCATTGTTTGATGTCTGGAGTCTAAAAGTTGTTCATAATGATTGTTTTTATTTTGATTTCTTTTTAGTGAGTTATTCTAAAATGTATATTATATGGTTTCACAGCTTCAGAGACCTGGCATAGAAGATGTTGCTGTGCTAAAGAAAGAACTGGTTCAAGTCCAAACACTAATGGATAATATGACTTTGGAACGCGAGAGAGAATCGGAAAAACTCAAAGATGAATGCAAAAAGTTACAATCAGACTATGCTAATTCAGAGGTAATGAAAACACTCAGAGGAATGCTTACATTATAGATCACAAAAGCAACACTTATTTACATCATTAAACAAATGTTCCACAGCATAAACAAAAGTAACACACCTTAAAATAACATTCTACAATACCTGGGCACGTCCCTCATTCTCTTCTTCTTCTCTCTTCTTCTTTCTCCAGTTTAGATTCCTCCTCCTATTTATTCTCTCTCCCTGCCAACCCTGTCTGTCCTTTCTCTGCCAAGTTCAGCTCTTTATCAGACTAATCATGTGCCTTAGGCAGGCAATTAAAATAGATTTTCATAATTATACAATTCCATCATAAATAAAAGTAACACACCTTTACATAGTTAAAGCAATATTCTACAGCAAAAGTATAACGCATCTTTGCCTAGTTAAAATAATATTCTATAACAAAATATATTAATAAGTTATGGCATTTAAAAACTTATTAGAAAAAATATAGATGTGGTTACTTTGATTAAGTCAGAATAAAGGCACATTAAAAAGCCATTAAGGAAATTAGCAAGACATTTATCAAATATTTTCTATCTGGGATTGACTCTGTAATCTGAAATACATTATTATTATTATTATTATTATTATTGCATTATTATTATATATACCTTTGGTTTATTTCTATTGAAACTTACATACCTTATGAACTCAATAAATTTTTGTCTAAATGTTTATGAAAGTATATTTTTTCATTCTAAAGCATTTGAAGTACTTATAAATGGTTGGCTGTTTTATAGATTGGAGATAAAGGTTTAAGGATTTAAAATTATTCCTAAAAGCCTTCATTGAAGTAAATACCAAAGAAAGCTGCAATCATCTTAGATATGATGTGATATTTAATAGAAGTGATTTTAAAGAATCTTATTTGTATTCCAAATCATCTTACTTGAATCCTAATTTTACGAGCAAAAATGTATCTGCAGGTGTGGAATAAGTGTGATTATAATCATACATAGCTATTTAAGAGTACATTTTAATATTAAGTGTGGTAGTCTGAGAGAGAGCATGTGTAAGTGTGTTTGAACATTTTATTGTGTTCTCAGTGTGCACGTTTGTCAGTGCTGCCTTCCATCTTTCATCCGTCATTTTTTTATTTTTTTTCTGCTTTCTAATGGAGATGCTTAAGTGTGAGGTAATGTGCTTTCGGAGACTTGTGAATTTTGGTGATATTCTCATCTGTCACTTCCTGTTGTCAGTTGCAATCTTAGAACTTCACAGACATGCTCATTTTGTTAATCAAACAAGTTTTTATTCTTTTTAAATAATTATTTTTGATAGTAGAATATTTAAGCAATAATTATGATTCTTTAGCACTAGCAGAATGTCTGATCAAAATATTGTTTCTTAATTGTAACTTAAAGGTTCTACTAAAAATACTGTGTTAAGTTCAGTAACATAGCATGAAGGTAAATAAAAATTCTGTTAGGGTCTCATATACTGTTCTAATGGGAATAAATATTTATTAAATCTTTCAGGGGATGATCACTCATTAGGGAATATATTCTGAACAAATACTAAGCAGCAGAAACAAGTTTAGTTGTTAGGAGTACACCACTGAGTCAGTACCTGCTCTCATGAGGCTCATAGTCCTTTGTGGGAATCAAATAATGCATAGTAAAGCCAATCTAGATTTGTGTTAGTTAGATATTTATTCTGTGAAAGCCACCCAAGAGAAATGATTTCAAAGGAGGGCTCATAAATTTAGCCCAGTTTTTGGTTGATCCTTTGCTTTAGAATATCATGGCAGCTGGGGTCTATGGCAAAGGCTGCTTCCTTCTGGTAGCCAGGATGCACAGAGGGGTAACTGGGTCGAGATTCCCTGGTGACGACTTCCTCGAGCCATGTTTTACCTCTGAAGGTTTGCATCAGCTCCATCGTGATCAAATCATGAATTGACCAATGCATTAATCATTTGATTAGGGCAGAGTCCTCATGATTCAGTGACCTCTCAGTGATTAGATGTGCTGGCTTAAACAAGGCTTAACCACATGCACCTTTGAGATGTTTAGATGCTGTTTACAATCAAACCACACCACAGTAGGAAGTGAAGTGAGAATAAGTTTCATGAAGAACGAAAAAGAAGGTGTGTGCTGTGGTAGAGCCAGGAATGACGTGGAGCAATTTTAGCTCGCATGGTTGAGGAAGATCTTGAGGCTGTGAGTAAGGAGAGTATAGTGGTGGAAATCCACATGAAGTCCCGTGCAGATGAAGGTCCTGATAGCTTGTTTGGATAAATACACTCAATATAATCGTAGAGGTGATTTGTCCAAATCAAACCATATTGTATGTTTTAATATGCGTGTCTTAGAATGAAAGGAAAAGTTTTTGCTGTGGAAGCTTGGAGAAATTCTAGACATAATTGTTTTTCCTTTTTAAATTTGGGAAGTTCAAAGTATAGATTTAAAACCATGAAATTAAAAATGTAGTTTGATGTTAGTTCAGGCAGATAAAGATGCCAGCATTTCTCTTGATATATTATTAAATAAATGAACTTATGCATCTTGGCTGTATTTATTTGTAAAATTAATTTTAGGAAAAGGTTTTAGGTGAGAGTATTAATGGTATTAGAATCAAGTTTTATTAGAATAATGGTATTAGAAAAGTTTCAAGTATTACTTTAACTGCACCAGCAAAAGAAAGCAGACTGTCTTCAAATCTTCATGCACCTCCATTTTGTTTGCATTAATTTTTATTTTACTTTTCAGGCTACAATAAACCAGCTAAGAACTGAACTTGCCAAAGGCCCCCAAGAAGTTGCAGTATATGTTCAGGAAATACAAAAACTTAAAGGTTCAGTTAATGACTTAACACAAAAAAACCAGGTAAGAGTTTTAAAGCTGCATATAGTGGTGAATAGATTTTATCTTCATTATTTTATTTATGCCACAGGACAAGATCTCTCTCTCTCTCTCTCTCTCTCTCTCTCTCTCTCTGTTAGTAATAAACATTAAGTATATTCACAGGGTTCAAGAACTCTTCATATTGCAAAAGTGCACCTTATACTGAAAGGACACTCCTCACTGTCCCTTTCCTGAATCCAGGCAACCACCATTCTCTTGTATTTCTATGACATTTACAATCCTAGGCCCCTAATCTGAGTCGATTCATAAGTATTTGTGTTTTTGTAACTGACACTGTGTAACATGATACTCTGCAGGGTTTATCTGTGTACCTGATGTTTCTCTATGATTGAATGATACTACAGGTTAAGTTTGATGATATATTATACATTGATTCGTCTGTCAATAGATACTTGGGTTGCTTTCTCTTTCTGGTTATCATAATTAATATGGCTTAGAACATGGATGTACAAATGTATTTGTAACCCTGTCTTTAATCTTCTTGGCTATATATCAGATATCAAGGTACTGGGTCATATGGTAATTCTATTACATATCTGTACTTATATATACACGTTTATAAGGTTTTTTAAAAAACAGACCTTACAAATGAATAAAAATATCACACATCAAAATCAACTAGTCCCAAAGTTCCTACAACTGAACAAACTATACAGTTAGAATAAGCATTCAGAACATAAGCTTTGGAGCCTCATATTAAATTTTATATGTTCAATTCAAATATATTTTATCCATGACAGAATTAAAACTAGAAAAACAATTATCTTTATATCCCCTTTTATAACTTGCATTCCCTTTCATATATTGAATTTAGACAATAATGTGTGTGTGTGTTTGTGTGTGTGTGTGTGCATGTGTGTGTGCATGTGTATGTACACGCATGGGATGCAGTATAACATGAAGACAAGGAGAAAGGCTAAAGGTTAGAGGATGAGGATAGACTGAATGCAGATACATATGTATTTGTGATGATGATGATCAAATTCAGGTCCTCATGAGTGCAGTATTAGATAAATATTTGACCACAGAGCTGTATTCTAGCCTTATTTTCTGTCTTCCTCCCTCCCTCCCTCCCTCTTTCCTTCCCTCCCTCCCTCCCTTTTGAGAACTACTATATTGATTTCAGTTGGCATTGCGCGTGTCCTTTTACATGCCCATCTGCAGGTCACGTGGTCTCACCACAGCCTCACCAACGCTTGTTTAGGTTTTGCCCTTTTACTTTTTTTGCCCATGCTGTAGGTAACAAATGGAAGAGATTTACTGACAAATTCAATTTCATGATTTTTTTGCCTCTGTATTTCCTTTAAGAATTTTATCTCTTAGGTGTTATGTTTATGTCTTAGCTTTGGGATAATCCTGTGCACACACATGACAAAAGTCTGGTTTCATCCTGTTGCATTTGGGTACTCACTTTTCCTGATGCCATTTCTTGAAGACTCCTCTCCCTGTTGTGTGGTCATGGACCTCTTAAGTCATTTGATTACTGCCTTAGTCTGTTTAAGCTCCCTCCTATAATAGCACCATAAACCGAAGAGCTTACGATTAACAGCCATGGATTTCTCACTGTTACTTAGACTAGGACATCCAAATTTAGGACAAGACCTTATATCTTGGTAGACTGTGCTGTCTGGCCCATAGATGGTGCCTTCTTACTGTGTCCTTGCATGAGAAGGAATGAGGGATCTTTTTGACTCCTTTATTTTTTTCTTTTTAATAAGGACACTAATCTCATTCATGAGGCTTTGGTCTAAACTCTAATAACCTCTCAAACGCAAAATCTCCTAATACCTTTGCCTTGGGGGCTTAGGATTTGAAAATGTGATTTTGGAATCACAGGGCATACAACGCTTGTGACCGTAGCAGCCATGTATGTGAATGTGTATTTCTGGGCACTCGGCTCCACTCATCTTTGTTTCTCTTTACGCCAGCATCACTGTGTGATTATTAGCTTTGTAGTAAGTTTTGGAATCAGGAAGTATAAAACTGTCAGGTGTTTTCCTATTATTTTATTTTTGAGGCAGGTTCTTATTATGTGGCTGATGTTGTCTTAGAACATGCTACATAGCCGAGGCTGGCCTCAAACTCATAATATTCTGCATTAGTCTCTCAAGTGCTAAAATTATAGGCATGTGTCATTATACCAGGAATCTGTGTGTGTGTGTGTGTGTGTGTGTGTGTGTGTAGGTGTAGGTGTAGATGTGTGTGCCTTTGTAGGTATGTACCGAGGCCAGAGATTGGCATAGTTGTCTTCCTCAAATATAGTCCACTTTTTTGTGTGTGGGGGGGAGGGTTTCTCTGTGTAGCCCTGGCTGTCCTGAAACTCACTCTGTAGACCAGGCTGTGTTCAAACTCAGAGATTTGCTTGTGGCAAGATTAAAGGTGCACACCACCCACACTCAACTTTGTTGTACACCTTTTAAAAATACTTCATTTATCTATTTTGTAGTTAGGTACTTATTGCAGGTAGTTCATCTTAAATATTTCGGTTTTTGGAAGTTTTATGTATTCATGCCCTGTGTATTGAAGATACCCATTATTATAAGTAGACACTGTGAAGGCAAATTTTTCTCTATCCTTTTCTTGTAAAGGTATAATGAAGAAACAATCTTTTAAATAAATAACTATAAGAGGCCATCCTTTTGGTAATA
>LOEQ01000032.1:405866-424167 GCA_001685075.1 Bramus lutescens | reverse complement strand
GAGAGAGAGAGAGAGAGAAGAGAGAGAGAGAGAGGGGTGTGGCTAAGGAATTTTGCCTGAGTACCAAACTAAATGAAAACTGGGGATCGTGTTGTGTTTGTCAGCAGGAAGGTCTTTGGCCTTGGTTAGAGAAATTTGAATAGAAAGATGGATGAGCACCAGATGGGAGATTCATGAGAGAGAAGAGAGAAACTAGATTATGTGACTGTGGGTTCTGCTGGGACTTTACTGTCACGAGTGGGAGAGAAAGGGAGCACGAAAACTTTCAGAGAGGTCAGTAGCCAAGAGGGATTTCTATAGTTCCTCCAAATTAACTTATTCATCTAGGCGTATAGACCCCACTGGAAATGGCAGCTGACTCTCTGAGGGGAGAACAAGGGGCTTGGGGGAATATGCTCAGTTCCTCATTCCCTACTCATAATATGGGCCAAGAAAAGTCTTGTGGAAATGGGAAAAGTCTGAAGAACTAAAAGCAATAAATATAGTTCTAGTCTTTCATACATTTAAAAAGTAATTATGGGAACATAGATGACAGTTACCTGGCCCAAATAGAGTCTGGAAAAGTTAAGTTACAGGAGACTTCTTAGAAATGGCAGCCTGAGTCACTGAGTCTGTTATTCCTGGGGTAGATGTAGAGATGATGATAGAAGTAGATCCCAGGTAAAAGTCGCATGGACATGGGGCTGGGGAGGTTGTCAGTGGTTAAGAGCACTGGCTGCTCTTTCAGAGGACTGGGGTTCAATTCCCGTACCCAGATGGCAGCTCACAACTGCCTATCAATCCAGTTGTAGGGGATCCAACACCCTCATACAGACATGTATGAGAGCCAAACACTAATGCACATAAAATAAAACTAATTACTTTAAAATTGCATGGTCAAGGATACAGAAGCTAGTATAAATTAAACTGTTAGACTTTGCTGGAGCTTAAAATCTAAAATTGTAATGTAGACGAGTAGAGATCTATTAGATAAACTTTTAAAATAAACTGAGAATCTTGCTTAGTATAATTTTAATAAAGTGATAGAAATGAAATATATATAATTGATAAGTGAGAGATATGGGAGCTAGTAAAATAAATAAAAATTATGTTTGAAACTTAAATGTAAATTATATGACACGTGGGTAGAAGCTCGAGGGAAACTCGGTTCAGGGAGGATTTTGAGAAATGAAGAGATCTGACTGGGTTTCTTGTTCATGATGGAGACTGAGAGATTTCAGGGGAAAAGAAGTGCCTAGGGGAATTAGATGATAGGAGGCTGTGGTCCCCACACAGTGGGGAATATATTCCACTTACCCACTGAAGCTTAAAGGAAGGGAGTAAATATGGGCACATTCAGGGAAAGGAGGTAAATATCAGCCATATACAGACACAGTGCAAAGGGAAACGGATGTAAAATCAAGGTAGATCATCTCCGGAAAGTCCTACATATCAGGATATATTTGAAGATAGATTTGTGTCAGGCAAGTAGGGATTTAGAGTTTGGGGGAGTGCTGAAGCTCAAGGAGTTACAGAGAATGTTGAGGTGAGGGTCTTATTCCAGTAAAAACATGGCTGGAAAGATGATCCTAACTGTTTAATGGAGATTGGTGCTTTAGTGATACAAATCTGTGGAGATTTGTGTTTTAATTCTAGAAATGTTCAGAAGTTCGGGAGTGAAGAAACAGGTCAGTACTGATCTAGTTGGTATTTTGTGGGATGGTTGCCTGGGATATTCCGCGGTGACAGGAAATGAAGGATGTGACTGCAAGAGTAGTCTGCTTTCATGTATGAGGTTTAGACAGGAAAGCGAGGTTACAGGGAATCATCTAGAAGGAAACTGAAGTGATTGGCATCAGAGACAGAATGAGAAGATATGAAGTTGTGGTCAGAGTAAGACAGCCAGACATTTTAGCTTTCATACTTTCAGGCTATTACAAAATATGTATGTGGGTGATTGCAGTATAGAGTGAGTTCAGCCAAGGAATGAAGGCGATGTGGGTGTTGAGGCTGTGCTCTTCATTCTGTGTGCATTTTATATTTTGTAGAAAATTGGCAGAAATTGAGATTAAGACAATGACTAAATCTGGTCTGAGTTCTTCAGTGAATCAGGGATTTGCAGATACCAGGAGAGGGTAGAATAAGGAAGAATAGCATCCTTCGTACCAGCACGGGGCTTTTAGAAGCAGGGATGGCAGTAAAAAGGCAGGGGAAGGCCAGCCTCCTGACCTGCTAGCAGAATAGCCTGACCACATAGAGGGGAGATGGGGTGATGGAGTCTGTGCAGTGAAAACCAGATCTCAGTGCTGAATGGAAACAGTGATTTCTGCAGAGAGCTCTGCCCTGGAACTCGGATTCCAGAAGAGTAGTAAAATGTGAGACAGTTCTGGGTGGCAGGACTGGGAGCTTGAGAGCAAGTAGGCAGCGTGGCTTTTCATGACTGAAGCTTAGAGGAATGAGAAGCGCACTTGAAAGTGACTAAATTTTCAATGTTTCAACACTAACAGAAATCTTTAGACATGCTGGGCATCTACTTGTCACTAACACGCATGGACTATTGTAAAGCTAGGGCTTTATTCTGGGCAATGACTGCTTGACTGTTACAAAGAGGAAGGCAGAGCCAAAAAGGCATTGGGGCCACATAACTTGAGAAAGTGGATACTGCAAATGTGATCCTTTACAGGATGCTCTGTGTAATATTTAGGAAGAAGAGGGCTTTGCTGATTTGAAGATCCTGCTGGGTATTAGCTTGCATACTTGTCCATGTGTGAGAGTGCAGTGATCTTTTTTTGAGGGCTGTGGTAGCTCAAGATAGGGTTTCTCACCCTGTGGACCAGGCTGGCCTCAAGCTCAGAGACCCGACTGCCTCTGCCTCCCGAGTGCTGGAATTTAAGGTGTGTACCACCATCCCCAGCGCAGCAGTCATTTCCATTTAGTGTTTATTTCATAGCATCTGTGTCATATCTCAGATATATAACAATAAATAATAAAGTCAAGATACTCATTTGTGTCGCATGTGTTCTACTGGGATGTGGAAGGAGGTCAATAACCATGAGAGAAATAAGCCATATGAGTTAGAGGTTAAGTGCAAAGCAGTGAAAAACCACTGTATAGAGTATCGGAAATGTAATGATCAGGGCAGCTTGAGCTAGTCATTTGAGCAGACATTGAGGAGAAGGGAGAGAATCATTTGGCTGTTAGGGAAGCATTGCAGGCAATAAGGTCGTTTAGTTTAATGGCTCTGAGGTAGGAGTGTGCTTGGTGCAGGCACTGAGTAAGTTCTATGTCTGGAGAGGATCCGATGCCTAGGAAGTAAGGTCAGAGGACTAGGGAAAGTGTGATGTAAGCTTTTCTGTTAAATTCATGCTTGTAAATAATGTAGAGTTATGTTATTAAATATGTGATTTTGATTACCACAATAAAGTGTAATAGTTTTTAAGATGTAGGACCAACACCTCAGATGATTAAAATTATTATCAATCTTTTCATGTTTCAGGAATAACTTTAAATTTTTCATCCTTAAAATAGTAGTTTAATCCTTTACAGAATGATTTGGAACAAGTGTTACGTCAGATTGGTGATAAGGACCAAAAGATCCAAAACCTTGAAGCTTTACTGCAGAAGAGTAAAGAAAATATTTCCCTGCTGGAAAAAGAAAGAGAGGATCTTTATGCAAAAATCCAAGCTGGCGAAGGAGAGACTGCTGTTCTTAAGCAGTTGCAAGAGAAAAACCACATGCTGCAACAGCAGGTGCGTGTGCAAACTGCCAACGTGGTTCTAAGCTTTGCTCAAATCCCTGTGAATTATATTGAATGTTTTATAAAAACAGTTCATGATCCTGGCTTTTCTTGTTTTAAAATGTTATTTTTTTGTACCATCATATTTGACATCAAGGTAGGTAACTGTGTACTGAAGGCCACTACCATGCTCTGACAACAGATGTCCCAGGAGGTAATTTATTACCTGTGTGATGGCAGGTAAATCACTAGGTCTCTGGAAGAGTGGAGATGTGACTGATAGGACATATGTGTCCTCGGCCTTTGTGATGTTTCAAAAAGAAATGAGCAACAAATCAGTAAGTTAAATGTAGTAATCAAGTGTTAGCTATTACTGAGTATTACATAATATTTTAAACTCAATAGTTGTTTATATTTTGATAATGTATTTGTCTTTAGATAATACATAGCTTCATAGTAGTTTTAAATAAATTATTACTCAAATTCATATGCAGCTTAAGAGAAATGTACAAACATTTTAACTGAGGCTGGGTGCAGTAGTGCACACCATTAATCCTAGCACTTGGGAGGCAGTGGGAAAACTGGGGAATGAGAATAACAAGGTGCTTGTGAAAATAGTTTTGTGTAGTGAAGATATTCTTTACCTTGATTGTGTCAATAATGGGTGTTCACCTTTATCAAATCTCAGATTTTATACATGAAGTAGGTTAATTTTATTGCATATAAGTTTTAGTTGAATAGAGATGATTTAAAAATACTATACCTGAATTTGATAGTTTAAGGATTTGGAACACTAGATTGACTTGTTATGGAAGATAGGAATATTTTAATAGAAAAAGCTTGATATTACCTAGTATAGAGCAGTTCCGTCTTCTGATGCTGCTTCAGTGTTTGTCTTCATTTTGCTGGGGTTTGCACACTTTGTAACTAGACTCTCGCATGTGCAATAGCTGGCTCAGCTAGTAGAGAAGCTGAAGAATCAGTCGGAGAGCCATAAACAGGCTGAGGAGAATTTGCATGACCAGGTCCAGGAACAGAAGGCACATCTCCGGGCTGCACAAGACCGCGTTCTTTCCCTAGAAACCAGCATTAATGAGCTAAGCAGTCAGTTAAATGAAAGCAAGGAGAAGGTCTCTCAGCTTGACATACAGGTAAGTATGGTTTCTAATGAGTGTGCATGCATTAAGCGTCAGTTTTAGATTTTACATGTTACATGTTCTTTCCACTTTACCTATCAGTGAAAAATGAGACTACAAATTAAATTATTTAGTCCCTTGAGGTTTCCTATGTCTACAGATATTTTTGTTCTTTCTCCCTATGCAAATGTGGCTTCTATAACATAACTTTTGATTCCTACTTCCAAGGTACTTCCCTAGTAGGATGGTCTGCACAGCGTGAAGGTAAATTAGCACATTTGGTGAGCTTACTCTTAGTGCCTTACTAATAAGGGCTTCAGTGCGTAAGTTGCAGTAATGGCAGGATCTCTGATCTTCATGCATTTGATACCTTATCAAACATTATTTCTGTGAAGATCAAGTATTGAGTTACTGAGAAATCATTATTTGGAGTTTTGTTCTGCTAAAAATTACAATTATGTATATTTTAATTTTTGTGTTTGCTGATCTTTTGATTTATTATCATTTAATTTCAAATTGTATTTATATTTTTTCTATTCTTCGCTTTTCTTACTAGTGGTGGATTGTGCTAAAGTTATCTCAATACTTAGACATGTCACTTTTGATGTATGTAAGAAGGCACAACTTTTAGCTCATTTGATCATTTGATTCTTTCAGAACTTATTGTGGAAAGCTTGAGGTTTTAAATGTGTAATTTCTGGGCTTTTCATGAGCATCAAAAATAAAACTTTTTATATGAGAAATTGCCTGGAAAGAGTGAATTTTAAATATGCCTTTAGTTTGTTTTATTGTTTGGACTCCATACTGATGTCCAGATCTGTGGCGCCATCATTTTCTATGGCATAGTTCAGATTGTTGTGATCCTGGGGAACTCTGACATTTCTTCCTGAATACAGTGGCCTAACCCCTGAAAAAGAGTGTGCAGTTTATTTGTCTTTCTAAGACAGGGTCTAAGCATGTAGCATGAACTAGAACTCATAGTTCTTTCACCTTTGCCTCTTACTTGTCACATCACAGACCTGTGTCCCCAGTCCTGGAACCATTTTTCCACAAAGGGGCCACCACGATGGTGTGCTGGTGTCACAGAGGGGCAGCTTCTCGTTGTCACCTGACCCGCACCAGGAGTCTCCTCTCATACCTGCTTCTCCTGGGGAGACTTTCACATATAAATTTTTCAGTGTTGCAGTTACATAATTTTTGAATAATTTTGTGACAAAACTAATGTGTCTTAAGAGAGGGAAAGACAACAGTCAAATATGGGGTTCAGTAATCTGTAAATTTTGTTTCAGATTAAAGCCAAAACTGAATTATTACTGTCAGCAGAAGCAGCAAAAACTGCGCAGAGAGCTGATCTGCAGAATCATCTGGATACAGCTCAAAATGCATTGCAAGACAAACAGCAGGTGGGGGTCTGGTCATGGCGCAGTGTAGCCTCGTGTTTCATGGTTCGATTAATTGCTGATTTGTTAAAACCATGACCCACTTTATAATCTTGTAACAGTCTTTCATACCCTCTTTTTTAAGAGTTTTTAGAACCAGTTGGCAGGTACTACAGGGGACAGAGGAATGGATATAAAAATATTATGTTTTTTTTATAAGACCAGTGTGCAGGTGTGGTTGGGCTTCCTAAGATTGTTTTGTGTATCGTAGCTAACCTAGGCCTTAGTAAGAGATGAAATATTGCTTCCAAATGTGGGATTGTTGCCTTTTCACCTCAAGAGCCAGTGGTTGGGGATGTGAGGTAGGCCACCACACTTACTTTTAGCAGACAGACTGCCAGGGACCCAGATGTGCTTGCCCTGAAATGGAGGAAAATGGTACTGTTTCCATCCCTGTTCTAAGAGCCCTCATTGTCTCGGAGTAGGAGGGGGTGAGGACGGTTAGATGACAGCTTCCTGGGTCAGTGTCAACGTGCTAGTGACCTTTCTCAGCTTTTTAGGGAGGAGTTCTTAGACTATGTTTACTAAGAAATAATGCTGAAGTTTTAAGCCCATTTTAAAGAGAAATTCAGAAGTGTATCAAATTCTAAAAGCAAATCAGTTTCCTATATTTACTCTCTACTCTAATTCAATCTTTCCCCTTAGGTAGAAATGTTTTCGTTAGAATTGGTATGTATCATTCCAGACCTCTGTAAGCACTGAAAACATAATTATGGGTTTTGGCTGTTGCAATACACTATTTTCCTTCATACACATGAAATCACACACAAGTGGTTATGGTGCTTGAATGTACTTATATCTGGCAAAGTGTTTTGTCAGGTATGTGACCAGAGTTGGAAATGATAATGTGGAAATATTTATAAGAGTGACCATATAACAGTATAGTCTTTATCTGAATATTACCAAAGCCATTAGTGAGCAAGAAGAAAAAGATATAACAATAGCAGTTTCTGGCACATGGTTGATGAGGTGTTAATATCCTTGTTATTTAAAACTTTGTAAGAAGGATGTAAGCCTCTAGGGAAATTCAGGCTGACCATTGCTTATCTGAAAATACCCGATACAAAAATTTTGGAGCGACAATAATGGATTTGGAGCAAGTAGAATTTTAAGTTTCTTACTAAGGATTATTAATCTGTAAAATCTATATTCCAAATCTGAAGTCTAAAAAATTCTGAAATACTCTACTTGTGTACAATTATAAATCTGTATTATAAAATATTGAGGTTTCTTAAGAATGGGTTACAAGTTGAGGCAATATGAGATACATACATTTGTCACTATAGAGAGAAACTCTGTGTGTGTCTGTATGCATAGAGATATACAGACAGGCAATACGTTATGTATATCTTTGCATGAAAGTGTGTGTGTTCTGTATGTATGTATGTATGTTTGTATATCTCTGTGTGTGTTTCGAGAACTTGAGAATTGGGTGGAGAGTGGGGAGCAAGTCTGGAAGGATGATCAAAGCAAAGTATTTAAGAAAATGCCGTAATGAAACTATTACTTTGCTAATTAAAAGTAAAACTAAAAAAATACTTCAGCGTTTCCATATTTTGTAGCCTTTCATCCTAAGGGAGTAATAGCTATAAAGATTGTATTTGCATCTCTGGTAGTAAATGCACAAAGTGTAGTAGTAATCTAAGAATTTAAACTAGATTAGTAAGAAGTAGATTGGCTAAAAAATGAGTTATACCAATAAGATGAAGATTTATGCACTTATAATGTAGAAAACAGTATCAGAAAGTTAGATGGTAAATTATTGTGATAAAAATAAGGACTTTTAAAAGCATTCAAGGTAGGATTCTATTTTTACTTAATGTATATAGTTATTTGTTCATTTATTGTAGTGTTGGAGATTGAACTGAGGGCCTCACACTTGCTAGAAAAGCTATCTACTACTGAACTACCTCCTCAGCCTGTTATTATAAGCTCATAAAATAAGCAGAAAACAAATTAATATGCAGACAAGAAGGAAGAGTTACCAGAGTATTAACAGTGATTACCCATGGGTGGACTTACTATAATTTCTATTGTATTCTTTCTTTGAAACTGTATATTCTAGTGATTTTGGTAAGTGTTACAAATGTAACAACAATATTTTTAGAATATGATTTCTAAATAGTGTTTTGGAACTTGAAAATATTCAACTACAATATAGTAGTCACCGTTATTAACTTATTCAATGATCTGTCGTATGTTTTAGCTTTTAGATAATAATTCTAGAAAATTATTAAAACATTGTTAACTGACTAGAGAAGTAGTTCAGTGGCATAGCACCTACATAGCATGTATGACGCCCTGGGTTTGATCTAGTTGAGCCTTTGTTGCTCTTGTAGAGGACCTGGGTTCAATTCTCAGTACCCACATGGCAGTTCACAACTGTCTGCAACTCCAGTTTCAGTACATTCAATACCCTCTTCTGGCACCAGGTGTGCATGTAATGCTTTCAGGCAAAAAATCTCATGTACATAAAATAATAAATCTAAAAAATGTTTGAGTTATTTAACTATTACACAAATAAACTTGAGACCTTGCATTATGTACAACTTAATTTTTTTGTTAGTGGGTATGGATAACGTCTGATAAGTCATTGGATGTATCTGAAGTCTTACTCCAGATATTTGCCTATATAAAATTACATTTTTCAGTTTCACTTTGAACATCGGGGTGCTCCGGCTTTTCTTCCATGTGTTTTTCTGCAGGAGTTGAATAAGGCTGCTGTGCAGCTGGATCAGGTCACGGCGAAGTTAGAGGAGAAGCAGGAGCACTGCAGTCAGCTGGAGAGCCGTCTAAAGGAGTACAAAGAGAAGACCCTCTCTTTAGAACAGAAGGCAGAAGACTTAGAAGGCCAAATTGGGGTTTGTATATAAACAGCTGAATTTGTCGTGGTTCCTACTCAGCCGCTGTGGAGTCTGATGAGCTCCACAGAATCAGAGACTTATGTAACAAAGGTGAAGTGGTGTCAAACTTCCAATTCCATCTTCATTTTCCATTCCTTCATTAATGGGTGACTTTTCTAAATAACCATTAACATAGTGCTGTTTTTATTGTAAAGGGTGAACTATTTCCAGGAGACACCAGATAGTACAATTCTGTTGGCCCAGACTCTCCTTTTTTTGATATTTTCCATTTCCCTACATCTTATTCCAAAATAATACTGTGTATAGTGACTTTTTTCCCTTTCAAAACTTAGTTACTTTTTGGATTTTGCTTCTAATTTAGTAATGTATTTAAACTATTATAAGCTGAACCTTACCTTCAGATAATTCTAAATGAGGTGTTGATTTACTAAAAAGATGAGATAATTAGGCATATCAGAGAGAAATCTGAGTTTAGAATTACCAACAATTAAACAAAATATTCGTAGGTTTCCGGTTAACCTGCCCTTCCATAATCAGTTTAAGCATGATGTATGACTACAGAATTATAAAGATTACAGAGTTATTATTACATGGATATCTATACCAGTATAATATGAGAGAATTCTGTTTATGGGATTTTTTTAATGCCAACAGTAATCATAATGACAAATTAGATATGGTTGAAAGGAATTGGTAATGATACGTTATATAAAAGTAAGCAGAGAGAACTCTTATTTGGGAACCTTTCTCAAATAGCTGTAATTGGGGCAAGAGTCTCTGGGGTGCTGTCACATGATTAGTGGTTATAGATAACATCTTATACTGCACATTTCAAAAACCTAGAAAAATGAATTTTGAAAGTTTCAGCAGAGAGAAAAGGCAAACAAAGATATGTCTAACTCGATTTAAGTGTAACATTAGTCTGTGCCCAGTTGGCATATATGTCATCTATGTTTTGTATTTCATTTAGGAAGATCAGTAAAATGAGGGCTAGGGAGATTGCTTAGTTAAGGCCTGCCATGCAAGCATAAGGACCTGAGTTTGGAGACTTGACATCCATGTAACATGTCAGGCACGATGGTAAGGGCAGACAGAAAAAGAAGGAGAAAGGTCCTTGGACTTATTGCTCAGCCAGGCTAGCAGTGTCTGCAAGCTCCAGGCTAATGAGAGATCCCGTCTCAGAAATAAGGTGCAGAGTTATTGAGAAAGACACCCAGTTTTGACATTTGTCTTCCATTCCCCAAAGGCACGCAGACAACATGCAGACAACACACACACACACACACACACACACACACACACTGATAGAAAGCACATTGCTTTTATTTTAACCTGTTTGATTTTATAAATTTGAAAAATTAGACACATGATAATATGTATAAACTGCCTAGTCATACACTATAAAGATAAAATCTAAACTAAGACACTAATTAAGCAAAGTCAGGAATTTTAAATGCTGTCTAATTAGGGTAAGTGGATGTCAGTTCGAGGACTACATGGCAAATCTGTTTATTTTTATGTTAAGCATCTTTCTATTCCATGGTTGATAACTGCATATGCATAGATAATATATTTTAAGTAGGTATAAGAATGACCTGTTAAGTTTTGTTCAAACTTGAGTTAACAGACTTTTGCTTTTTTAATAAATATTTATGTTTAAGTTGATTCTTTATCATTAATTTTTAAAATAACCACTGACTTGTGTAAAAAGCCTAATTACATTCTCTGACAGATTCTAAGCAAAATAATTTCCTCATTCAGTAGTGGTTTCAGAAAGTGTTTCTGTAAATATAGTTAGTTTGTTTATTTTATCAATAACAATTTGAATGCAGACTAAATGTTATAATATTTGATAATAGATTAGTTATTGTCAAATTCAAGTAGATGCTGTACTTCACCCACAGAAACTAGAAGCTGATGCTCTTGAACTTAAAGCAAGCAAGGAGCAAGCTTTGCAGAGTCTACAGCAGCAGAGGCAGCTGAACACCGACCTGGAGCTCAGAACTGCAGAGCTGGGTAAACAGCTCGAAGAGGAGAAGGAAATGTAAGCTGACTGTCACTTTATTGTAACATGGGGGCCCTGCTTATTGGGGTTTCTGTCCTGCCCAGTTCCCACAGCCAGTAAGCCCCCAAAGAAAATCACACCAAAGTCTACATTAGATATAAACTGATTGGCCCATTAGCTCAAACTTCTTTTTAACTCTTGTAACTTATATTAACCCATTATTCTTATCTATGATAGCCACATGGCTCAGTACCTTTTTCAGCAGGGCAGGTCACATCTTGCTTCTTTGGTGCTATGGGCAGGACTGCGAAGGGAGCTTCCTTTTTCCCAGAATACTCCTGTTCTCATCGCCCCGCCTCTACTTCCTGTCTGTTTGACCCACCTATACTTCCTGCCTGGCCAANGGTTTCTGTCCTGCCCAGTTCCCACAGCCAGTAAGCCCCCAAAGAAAATCACACCAAAGTCTACATTAGATATAAACTGATTGGCCCATTAGCTCAAACTTCTTTTTAACTCTTGTAACTTATATTAACCCATTATTCTTATCTATGATAGCCACATGGCTCAGTACCTTTTTCAGCAGGGCAGGTCACATCTTGCTTCTTTGGTGCTATGGGCAGGACTGCGAAGGGAGCTTCCTTTTTCCCAGAATACTCCTGTTCTCATCGCCCCGCCTCTACTTCCTGTCTGTTTGACCCACCTATACTTCCTGCCTGGCCAATCAGCGTTTATTTAAAACATGATTGATAGAATATAGACAATTCTCCTGCACCACTTTATCTCCTACGATTCTGTGTGTTCTCACTGTTCTGAGAGACAGCTTTGGTGTGTGTGTGTGCGCGTGTGTGTGCATGCATCTACTGGTTTTATATACTACTGATGTTAATGTAATTTAAACATAAAGTCATTGTTAACTTAAAGTTAATTTCAGTTTTCGTTATTCACTTCATTCTGTAAAATTTGATCTAGTCATTTTTTAGCAGTAATATGGTACCTGTTTTTCTTGAGCATTCATTTCAAGTTGTTAGCCAGTTTGAAATAGTTGATATAAAATTTTGAAATACTGGAATGTGTCACTTAAGAACAGTCAAGTTTCTGCTCTGAGATACTAAATACAGAAAGGGTTCTCATTAGGAATGATTTGTTTTTCAATTCTGTAGTAAATTTTTACAGCTTTGATGTTATTGAGTACTTAATTTGCTTTCTCTTGCTGTGCTGAAACACTGAAGAATTTGGAGAGGAAAAGGTTTATTACCTCTTACAGGTTAGAGTCATCATTAGTGGAAGCCAGAACTCTGGAGGTCAAGGCAGGAACCAGGAGGCAGGAGCTGAAGCAGAGGCCATGGAGGAGTGCTGCTTCCTGGCTTGCTCCCCATAGCTTGCTCAGCCTACCTTCTAATACCGCTAAGAACCACCTGCCCAGGGTTAGGCCTTCATACATCAAAGGTTTGCACCATAGGCTTACCCACTAGTCAGCTTGTGTCACATTGACAATAAGTAATAGCCAGTACTTTGAGTGTAAGGAAAACTGCAGAATCAGTGTTCATTCATAAAGTTGGATTTTCACTTCCTCTTCCGTGGAGTTCATTCATTCTTGCATTAAAAACGTGTATTAAAGGATCAGTGCTAGCAGATCACTCTATAATCTGATATATTTGAGTTAAATAAACAATTTGTCTTTATTTTTTAAGTAAAATGATTCCTTTAAAAATATCTTACTATATTATGGTAAATGCTTTGATATTCAGGTTCATCAACATAAATGTTTTATATTTTTAAGGGAACAAGCAGAGTTCTGTTTATGCTTAGGTAATAGCACACTGACTAGGTACTTTAGGGGGCTGGAAAGCCTTTGCTGGTTGTTGTCAACTTTGTAGGATTGTTAGCTGAATTTCTCTGATGACTTACTATTAACAACAGGACTGGATTAAGTTAGAAAGTATAAATAACTTTTCCCTTTCTAAGGAAATCATGTATCTAATGTGATGTTTCAAGGCAATTTTCAGTGGTTTAAATTTTGTTAGTGGTAAGTAGAACACAAATAACAATTTTAAAATAGACATATGAGACATTACATTTTAGAGAAATAAATATTTCATTGATTTCCTGGTTCTTTAAATTATTTCTTCTGGGACATAGTTGATTGGTAAATTTTATATTAATTTAAAAATTTTTTTTAATATCCAGAGTGTCCAGTACAAAATTGGATCTGCAGAATAAATCTGAAGCCCTTGAAAATATTGCACAAACTCTTACCAAGAAAGAGGAAGAAAATGTGAACTTGAAACAAGAATTTGAAAAGTTAAGTCAAGATGCTAAGAAACATCACAAGGAGCTGAGTGACAGACTCCAGGCAGCAGGCTCAGAACTGATAGCGGTGGAGGCCCAGAAAGCAGCTCTGATGGCGGAGCTTTCCACAGCGAAAGAAAAACTCGCACGGGCTTCTGACTCTTTAAAGAACTCCAAAAGTGAATTTGAGAAAGAGAATCAGAAAGGAAAAGCTGCTATCTTGGATTTGGTTAGTGGTTTACAATTACTTTCTTATGCAGAAGTCATTATCTTATTAAAATGCCCAGCTGGCATGTGTGCAGCAGTGGGGGGCTTATTTCTTTCTATTTTTCTTTCTAAGCCGATAAACCACTTGTAAGTTCTTACTGACATTTTCTGTCTTATGTTCCTTTATTAGGAAAAGGTTTGTAAAGAATTAAAGCATCAACTTCAAGTACAGACAGAAAGTACACTCAAGGAACAGAATGAGCTGAAAAAGTCACTTGAAAAAGAGAAAGAGGTAGTTTTCTTTTCTCTACTATGAATATGTAAAGTGTAATAGGTCTTTGTACTTTCCAATTGCTTTCATCCTGATATGGACATCAAGGGAATGTTTATTTCTCTAGAATGTAATGGCTCACATGTTTATTTTAAAATTATTATTTGTGATCTGTTTACCACTAACAAAATTTAAACTTGTTTAAAATGTAAGCGCCAAATTAAGGAATATAAGTAAGAAAAGGAGGAAATTGAATCAGCTAAACCATGAGAATTTTAATTAGATAGGGTTAAAGAACATTATAGTTGAAAAAATTAATAGCTTCTTAAACATGACTTGTTTTATAGCTTTCCCTAGTTTTCATATTTAATGCTGTGATAAACACTGACCAAAAACAGGGTGGGAAGGAAAAGATTGTGGCCTACTGAGGGAGGCCAAGGTGGGGACTCAAGCAGAGACTATGGAGAAATGCTGGTTACTAGTTCGTTCCACAAAGTTTGCTCAGTTAGTTTCTTATATATCAAAGACCACTTGCTCAGGGGTGGCAGCACCCATAGTGGGCTGGGCCCACACACATCAATCCTGTATCAAAATGCCCACAGATTTGCCCACAGATTTGCCCACAGCCCAGTCTGGACGCAGGTCCTCAGATGAAGTTCTTCTTTACAGATTACTCCAGTTTAGGTCAAATTGACAAAAAGCCATGTAGACAATGATATTATTTGATAATGACTAGATAGCAACAAAAAATATTTTTGTACACTTAAACACAGTTTCCAATTATTTTCTATTGTTAGTTGTTTGTAAACTAAGTCATGTTTGGAAGGTGACCAACAGGTTCAGTGATACCTGCCCAGAGCAGTGTGTTCCTTTAGCAGATCCTCAGAAGATGCTCTTGAGTGAGTGAGTCAGACGGGTTTCGTTTCCTTTAGACTTCTCAGAGGTTGAAGGTGGAGCTCAATTCACTCAAGGAAGAAGTCACACGGGCTCAAAATACATTAAAACAAAAGGAAGAAGAAGAGCAGCGGCTTCAGGGCAACATAAATCAGCTAAAGCAGTTGGCCGAACAGAAGAAAAAACAAATTGAAGCACTTCAAGGAGAAGTTAAAAATGCTGTTTCCCAAAAGGTATTGATGAAAATTGATGTTTATCTCTTTAGTAGGAAGAAAAAATTAGAAGTGAAGGTAAAAATTGAGAGATTTATTATAAATTAGTATATATTTAAATTGTTGTTAAATATAAGGCTTATGTTTGATATATAAGTCTGCCTGTTCATTCATTGAAAATGTCAGCTTATTTAAAATTTTGATGCTAATAATAATTGTCTAATAATTGATGTCTGTATAAAAATACATAGAAATAATATTTGACATGGGTCAATTATTTATGCAACATTTCTACTGTCTTAGAAAAAAAAATCAAAGGAATTCACAATAAATCATCTTTACTATGGGAAAATAATGACCGAAATCATGATGTGAAATGTATTCTAGAAATTCAGCAATGTATGGCTGACATTTTATATTATACCAGAATGTTTTTATTTCCTAGAATAAGAGGACAGTTTATTGCTAATCATCTGGTTTACACTCTTAAACACATTTTCATCTTGTCCGGAATGAGTTGTAAAACACTCTGTTTAGTGTAAAATCCTGGAGCCATATAAGCTCTTTCCTCAGTGTTAGATTTTGCATATTAATTGAGAAAGAGGATACAATCCTTAGTCTGTAGAATAACCTAAATATGTCCTAGAGGAAAAAGAATACAAATTAAAAACAGTACTTATTTAGCTTTATGTTTACTAGTTTTTCTATTATGCTCTATTACATAAAATTAATTTTCTAAAAGTATAGGCAAGTATAGAAACATTTGTCCTTTTGTGCTTTCACATGTAATCAGAAATTAGGATATAATTGTACTTTTGAACTGTTTTTTCTTTTTTTATTTTTTAAAAAATCTTTCCTAATTTTATATACCAATCCTAGTTCCTACTCCTTCCCCTCCTCCCGCTCCCTCCTCCTTCCTCCCACCCCACATTCATTCAGTCTTCCCATGGGGACTCAAAGTCTAGCACATCACTTTGAGGCAGGACCAAGGCCCTATGCCTATATCTAGGCTGAGCAAAATATCCCTCCAAAGAGAATGGGCTCCAAAAAGCCAGTTCATGCAGTAGGGATAAATCCTGGTCCCACTGTCAGTGGCCCGGAAACTGCCCCAGCCACACAACTGTCACCCACATTCAGAGGGCCTAGTTTGGTCCTAGGCTTGTTTTTCCTCTCAGTCTGGAATTAGTGAGCTCCCCTTAGTTAGCTCAGGAAGCTGTTTCAGTGGGTATCCCCATCATGGTCTTGACCCCTTTGCTCATTTTATCACCCCTCCCTCTCTTGGACTGGACTCTGGGAGCTCAGCTCAGTGCTTTGCTGTGGATCTCTACATCAGTTGCTGGATTGAGGTTCTATGATGACAATTAAGATAGTCATCAGTCTAACTATAGGGCAAGGCCAGTTCAGGCACCCTCTCCACTATTGCTTAGATTCTTAGCTGGGATCATCCTTGTAGATTCCTGGGAATTTCTCTAGTGCCAGGTTTCTTGCTAGCCCCAGAATAGCTCCCTCAATCAAGGTATCTCTTTCCTTGCTCTCCCCCTCTCTGTCCTTCCCCCATCTTGACCATCCCATTCCCTCATGTTCTCCTACCCCCTTCCCTTTCCCCTCCTTCTCCTCCTCTTCCCTCCCTTCTCCCCAAACACCCATGATTCCAATTTTCTCAGGAGATCTTGTCTATTTCCCCTTCCCAGGGGGATCCATGTTTGTCTCTCTGTACCTAGCTTCTCTGGGGTCGTGGACTACAGGCTGGTTATCCTTTGCTTTACGTCTAATAACCACTTATGAGTGAGTACTGCATTTGTCTTTTTGGGTCCAGATTACCTCAATCAGGATTTTTTTTCTTTCTAGTTTCATCCATTTGCATGCAAATTTCAAGATGTCATTGTTTTTTGGGTTTTTTTTTTTTTTGCAGCTGAGTAGTGCTCCATATGTAAATGTGCCACATTTTCTTTATCCATCCTTCAGTTGAGGAGCATCTAAGTTGTTTCCAGGTTCTGGCTGTTACAAATAATGCTGCTATGAACAGAGTAGAGTAAATGTCCTTTATGTATGATTGACATCCTTTGGGTATATGCTCAAGAGTAGCATTGCTGGGTCTTGAGGTAGGTATTGATTCCCAATTTTCTGAGAAACTGCCATACTGATTTCCAAAGCAGCTGTACAGGTTTTCATATCCATTTTGTTAGCCTATGTCTTTTAGGTGAATTGAGTCCATTGATATTAAGAGATATTAATGGCCAGTGATTGTTAATTCCTGTTATTTTTCAGTGGTAGTGTTTGTGTTACCCTTCTTTGGGGTTTGCTGGTGTGAGGTTATCTGTTGCCTGTGTTTCCATGGGTACAGCTAACTTCCTTGGGTTGGAATTTTCCTTCTAGTACTTTCTATAAGACTGGGTTTGTGGATAGGTATTATTTATTTAAATCTGATTTTGTCATGGAATATCTTGTTTATGGTGATTGAAAGCTTTGCTGGGAATAGTAGTCTGGGCTTGTATCCATGGTCTTTTAGTGACTGCAGCACATCTGTCCAGGACCTTCTTGGGTTTCCATTGAGAAGTCAGGTGTAATTCTGATATGTCTTCGTTTATATGTTACTTGGCCTTTTTCCTTTTCAGCTCTTAATATTCTTTATTCTGTATGTTTAGTGTTTTGATTATTATATGGTAAGGAGACTTTATTTGGTTCATGCTATTTGGTGTTCCATAAGCTTCTTGTGCCTTCATAGGCATATCCTTCTTTAGGTTGGGAAAGTTTTCTTCTGTGATTTTTTTGAATTTATTTTCTGTGCCTTTGAGCTGGAGTTCTCCTTCTATCCCTGTTTTTCTCAAGTTTGGTATTTTCATGGCGCTGGATTTCCTGGATGTTTTGTGTTAAGAATTTGTTGGATTTAATATTTTCTTTGACAGATGAATCTATTTGCTCTATCATATCTTCAATGCCTGAGATTCTTTCTTCCATCTCTTTTCTGTTGGTTATGCTTGCATCTGTAGTTCCTGTTCATTTACCCAGATTTTCCATTTCCAGAATTCCCTCAGTTTGTATTTTCTGTATTGCCTCTATTTCAGTTTTCAAGTTTGAACTGATTGAAGTGTTTGCTTCACTTGTTTGATTTTTTCCTTGGTTTTCTTGGCTTTAAGAGATTTATTGGTTTCCATTTTTTGTCTTTTCCTCCATTTCTTTTTTTAATATTTATTTATTATCTATACAATATTCTGTGTGTATGCCTGAAGGCCAAAAGAGGGCACCAGACCCCATTACAGATGGTTGT
>LOEQ01000032.1:393297-405551 GCA_001685075.1 Bramus lutescens | reverse complement strand
TGGGAGAGGGGCCTGGGGTTTTGGCCAGGGGTCTAGGGCCTACAGACTGGGGCAGCCCGTCAGGGGAATTGGTCACTCACCTCTTGATCTACTCTGTGTAGTTGCAGTCCATCTTTTTTGAACATTTTTTTCTGAATCTTTTTAGTCTTAAACAATTTCACACATGTATCTAATCTATTTGGTCATGCTTGTATACCTTATTCTCATCTTTCTCTATCTTACCTTTGCCACGTCTTCCTAATAGGTTCCTATACTGTTCCCCCCCCCTTTTTAAATTATTTCTTTTATTTTTTGAGATTATAGTAACATGATCTTTCCCATCTATCTCCTTCCCCCAAATCCTCTCATATAACCCTCCAAGTTCTTTTTCAAATTTATTCCCTCTTTTTTCATTAATTGTTGTTACACATCTATATATGTAACAACAATAAAAGACATCATGTCCTTTTTAAAAATGCCAACTGAGTTTAATTAGGTTCCTGTCATAAACACGAGTGTGGGTTACTTACTGAAGTATGGGCCACTCACCAGTGGCTATTCCCCTGAAGAAAAATGATTCCCAAGCAGCCATTACCTGTCAGTGGCTCCTCAGCTAGGGCCAGGGCCTTATGAGCCTATCCCTATCTGTGATGGAATGTTGAAGGAGTCTGTCTTGTACAGGTGTTGTTAGCTACACCTGTTAATGTCTTTTTTATTTTGTTTTGATCATACACATTGATTTTGAAGTCTTTTTATTCCTCAGAATTTAGTGTCATAGCCAAGTATTTCTGAAACTTCATCTTTATATCATCAGAATTTAATGGATTAAAAATACAACTATTTTGCATGTTTTCTTTTTATTAAATGATTACAATATTTCTTTCAGATTTAGGGTTAATATATATTGTATATGCTCTATACAGCTTCACTAGATGATGCCAGAATCAGGTATATGACTAACAGGAAATGCAGGAACGAGGAGAGAAGGCGCTGGGAATGCGCTGCAATGACCATACAGCACTATGCTGGCATACGTGTGGAGGAGAATAGGCCACAGCGTGGAGCCTTCCTGTAGCTAGAAGAGTCAAGGGTAGCTCTAGGTTTGAATTCGTGCACATGGATAGTTACAGTGCCATTTATTGGAATGAAATAGTGGGGGTTTTGGTGGCTGCTGTTTTGTTTTGTTTTTGTTGGTCAGGGCTGCTCTCGAGAATCAAGGATTCAGGTTGAGATAGGTACCTGCAGATTGTTCAAGAGGAGATGTCATGGAAGTTCCTGGATAATAAGAATTTGAAGTTCTGGGAGAGAGGTTAAAATTACTTGTTAAATAAAAGGTGTTTAAAGTTATAGTTCTAGAAGAGATTTTTTTAATACATACTTGAATAAGCCAATGCCAGAAGTTTGGAGTTCTACAATATTGAGAGATACAGTTAAATAAAAGCAACCAGTAAAATAATTTGAGGACAAATGACTAACAAAATAGGAAGAGAACCTGTAACATATATGTCCTGGAAACTAGGTGGAAGAAAATTCTTTAGAAACAGACACAGTTAACTATCAAACACCACTGAGTGACCAGTAAGATGTGGATAATGGCAGGGTTTTGAAACATGGAGGGTACTGATGACATCAGCTTCATATTTACTAAACTAACACATCATTTTTTATAGAAGTTTAATTAATGGATGCAGGGATAATTCTATTCTTATGTATATTCTTTTTCTTTCATTGAAAATAGCTTTTTTTCTCACATAATATATCCTGATTGCAATTTCCCCTTCTTCTACTCATCCCACTTCCTTCTCCCCTCCCCTCCCATCTGGATCCACCCCCTTTCTGTGTCTCATTGGAAAACGAACAGGCTTCTATAGGATAATAATAAAATATAAGATAAAAACTTATGTACAATTTTTAATGTTCAAATTAGATAAATGAGCACTTCTGTTTCCTTTAAACATCATTTATTCATGTTGAGAACCCCCAAACTCTTACCTTCTAACTCTTTGTGAAATACAGTAAATTACTATAAATCACAGTTTTGGTGTTTGTTTCTCCTAGGACTCCTACTTGGTACCCACCCATGGGTCTCTTTATTCTCCCAATGCCCCATCCTTGTAAGCCTCTATCAGAACTGCCTCATTCTATGAAAGATATGTATTTACTTTAAAAGCAAGGCATGTTTTTCTAATAGAAATACAGAATATTTAAATACATCATATTTTTATATATCTCCTAAATATTCTTAAAGATAAGTTGGTGTCTTAGAGTTTGTGTTGCTGTGAAGAAACACCATGGCTATAGCAACTCTCATAAAGGAAAACATTTAATAGGCTGCCTTACAGTTCTGAGGTTTTGTCCGTCATCATCATGGCAGGAAACATGGCAGCTTGCAGGCAGACATGATGCTGGAGAAGGAGCTGACAGTCCTGCATCTTGATCCACAGGGAACAAGATGTGAACTGTCTCACTGGGTGTAACTTGAGCAAAGGAGACCTCAAAACCCACCCCCATAGTGACACACTTTCTTCAACAAAGCCACACCCTCCTAATTGGGCCATTTTCTTTCAAGACATCACAATTGGTTTTAGAGTAGTTTGAACTTATGTGAAATTTTCATTCTCTGTCTTGTTATTAATAATGATGCCTTATAGAAGTTCCCAGAATTACTCTTGAGTTTTCAAGAGTAGAAATTACATACTCGTTACAGCATAGTAATGACTTCTTAATTTCTTTTATGCAGAAATTTCTCTTAGTTCAGCCTTAAAATGTCATCCAAGAAATCTAGCACTGTGTCCTCTCTCACAGCATTGTTTCTGACCCCTCAGACCAGCTCCCACTCTTTACTGGTGGAATATCTCTCACTTACTGTGACTGCTTTTACATTTTAAATTGGAAGTTGTTGGTTTTGTAATTCTTTGACTTTATAAATTTAAAGTGCTCTACTCTTTATTAAAATCTAATTTTAGGACATGGATGCAGTTTAACTGGTTTTCCGACATTTTAACTGTACAGATTTTGTTTTCTATGTGACTGGCTTTGTGCTTGCATTCTCCTTTAAACAATGGCTGCATGTTTTAGACAGAGCTGGAGAACAAGCTGCAGCAGCAGTCCTCGCAGGCAGCCCAGGAGCGCGCAACAGAGAGAGAAAAGCTCTCAGCGTTACAAAGCACCTATGACAAATGCCAGGCAAACCTGAAACAGCTTCAGTCTGACCTCTATGGCAAGGAGTCTGAACTTCTAGCCACAAGGCAAGACCTTAAGGTATGGAAAACTGGTGTGTTAGAACAAATCCCAGCAAGCTCTTTGTAGATTTCCATTGCACAAGTTCTTGAGGAAGCACAGATGTTTGTAGACCAGGAAGAGAGATGCTATTGACCATTACTGTCCCTTGCTTCCCTGAGCTGGTCTCCTGTGAGAAGAAGGGCGAGAACATTCTATACTGTGACAATTAACTGTGGGAAGATATCCTGTTGTAGCTGCTGTCAGTGTATACCTCGGGGTGACAGTGTGTAGACACCAGTAGGGTTGAAGAAGTCTAGCCTGAGCTGCATCGTGAGCCCCATCTGCTGGATCATTTATGGAATCCTTTGCTCATTGGGTATTTCTGTTGGCTACACTCTGTTCTATTTGTCCAGAAAGAACATTTCAGAAATGGAATTCACTTATAAATTTATGCCCAGGTAAAGTGAAAATTGTAGGACTATACAGAATTAAACCTAAATCTTCTCATCCCAGTACTTTCTCTTATGCCACTTTATCAGACATCAGAAAATGTAAGAATTAACACTGTAAAGGTTTTATTTGAAAGAGATATGGGAAAGCTTACTTAATAAACAATAGGAACGACAAGGGACCACAATTTATTCCCAATGGGATGTTATATTTGGTGCAATCACTTTTAAGTTGGTAGTTGATGCACTCAGTGATTTACCTATTGCCATGGGTGTGGCTAGGTTACAGACAGTAAAAGAACAAAGAAGTGAACCAGGAGGAGCATTCCAAGGGAAGCAATGCTGAGCAAGTGGGAGTGTTTTAGTAGATGTTCAGACAGAGGGTAGACCAGTAGCCCTTGGCATCTTCAAAAAGACTTCATGACAGTCTTTCACCTTGACTTCAAAGAACTGATTAATGGGTTTCATAAATTTAAATTTTTAGAGGCCATGCATTTGAAGTCTTATAAACTAATGACACTTGGAGTGTTTTGTGGGCATTTTGACATTATTACAGAATTTCTTAGGGAGTACTACTGCTTTTTAGGATTTAGCAAGCCTGTTGGACCAGAATCTCTATTACCCAATTATTGTTGTAGTAGATTTATACAGTAGGCTTTGAAATGCACTTGTTTATTTCAGTGCTGAGATCAAGCTCGTGGTCTTATGTATGTCAGGCAAATATTCTACACTAAACCATACCCCCCAACCCATTAAATTTTATTCTTTTAAAAACCTTTCTTTCCTTGACAGCATCTAAGCCTGATGTGGTATTCCCCTCTGTATGCTGTGAATACCATTGGTTAATAAAGAAACTGGCTTGGCCTGATAGGGTAAAACAGAGCTAGGTGGGGGAAAACTAAACTGAAGGCTGGGAGAAGGAAGGCAGAGTCGGAGGAAAAGCCATGGATCCGCTGCCAGAGACAGACATGCTGAAACCTTGCCAGTTTTAGGCCATGAGCCTGGTGGTAAAATATAAAATAATGGAAATGGGTTAATACTAGATGTAAGAGCTAGCTAGCAGTACACTTAAGTGATTGGTCAAGCAGTGATTTAAATAATATAGTTTTTGTGTGATTATATCCGGAGTCTAAGTGGCCAGAAAAACAAGCAAGCAGCCTCCTACAGCATAGGCGGTTGCCCTCCTACAGCACAGGCGGTTGCCACACGCCTCACTTTGCACAGTCTCACACTGTTTTCCTGTGTATCTGGTGGTGAGCATTTGCTCAGCTTCTCTGTTCAGTTTCTGCTTTACATGCCCCTCTTCTATGCTAAGGACCATGTTATGCAGAGTATTCAGTTAATAATTGATTGTTTAATTATTTAAAAAAAACCAAGGTGACTCTGGGTATTACCTGACTAAATCTGAAAGGGTTTAGACTTCTTCTCTGTTATTAAAGATTGAGCTTTATACTTAAAGAATTCTGAAATGATTTACTGGTAAGAAGTAACCTTCCTTTTTCAGAAGCATAATCTTCAAATTAGATATTTACTTATTTACTCATTTGTTTAGTTATTCATGTTTGAGTCAGTGTTTCACCGTGTTTTCTAGGCTACACTCAAACTAATATGCAGTCCTCTTGCCTCAACCTCCCAGTACTGAAATTATAGACATCCATGCCCAGCCTCACGTAGTTTTTTATTAACTATGTTAGGTGCAATCCTAGCTGGCAGAGATCCTTTCTTGAGTTGTATCATCTGCCTTGTTTTCAAGGGAAGTGTTTCTTTAGTGAGAACTGGGTGCTTCCATCAGTCAGGTCTGGTGAAGTATATTACCTAGTCTTCACTTCCTGCAGATTCTTAGCAGAAGTAGCTGGGGATGGGATTTCACTTTTCCTAGGACATATCTCCTCCCGAATGTAGCTAACAGGCACTTTAGCTTTCTTCCACCTCAGCTTCTCAAAGACGAGCCTTAGTAACTATGATAGAAACAGACCTTGCTCCTTATTTGTTATTGTCCTCATTGTTCTGAGAAAAGCAGCTTAAAGAATGGAGGGTTTATTTTGACCCACAGTAGAACAGTGTCCACCATGATGGGAAGTCCTGGACCCAGGAGCTCAGGCATCAAGTCTCCTTGTGTCTGTAGAGACAGATGAGTGCTGCTGCCCAGCCCCCTTGCTTTTGTCCTTGCCGTTCAGTCCAGGAGCCCCACCCGTGGAATGGTACTGCCCACATTTAGGTGGGTCTCCCTGCCTGAATTAACCTAATCTAGAAACTCCTTCACAATGTGCTCAAAGGTTGGTTTCCATAGTGATTCAGACTCTATTAACATGACTATATTAACCACCACATGAGGGACTTAGGGCAGTCAGTGGCTATGACATTAACTACATCCTTGTTACAGTCCCAAGAAAGGCAACTCAGAGGATGGGCGGTTGGCTGGTCAGAAAACAGCTTTAAATATAAGACTAAGTTCATTTCTTTAAGTTTGTTGATCAGATTGACAGTTGTGAAATATCCCCTATGACAAAACTCTGTCTTGTTTATCAAGGTGTTTACCAGGCCAGAAGACATCATAGATCCTAGAAAATATATGTGTGTGATATATAGCATTCAACTGTATTTCCTTTTAAATTGTTTTTTTTCATGTCTCATTGACATGTGATTATGTGCTATTTGCTATTGTACTTTTATTAACTATTATGCATGTTTAAATTTACTAATCATATTAATTTGAGGATATAACCATTTATAAGTCTGTAGAAGAGAAGCTCTCTCTGGCACAAGAAGACTTGATTTCAAACAGAAATCAAATTGGAAACCAAAATAAATCAATTCAAGAACTGCAGGCTGCCAAAGCTGCTTTGGAGCAGGACACAGCAAAGAAAGAGCAGCTACTGAAGGAGCAGAGTAAAGTGCTGCAGGATGCCCAGAGGGAAAAGGTAAGCTCCTTTGGCACTAGACTAGCTCAAGTCTTGAAGACCAGCTGGTCAACCCCGTCTCCAGCATGGTGGCTCCCAGCGGGTCTGAGTGTGTGAGAGCGTGTGTAATCGGAGCTTCTGTGCTTCGTCACCTCTTCTTGCGGTGTCTACCCAGTCTTCTTACTGCTTTTTGAGGGTCTATAAACATGTTTTTCACATAATAGAATTTTTGTTATATTCCCCAAATTGAAATTTTCCCTTTAATTATAGAAATCATGAGTGTTTTTAGGAGTGGAGATTGTGAAGCAGGGACAGCATTCAGGATTTAGGTCTCAAGTTCTGACAGGTGAGATATAATTGGTGCTTATCTGCAACGATTTTAGCTCAGACACATCTTGTTTTAGTGTTAACTCTATCCCTAGTAGATTTTTAAATTATTTTTATTTATTTAAAACCTGAAGATTGAAAAGTCTACCCAAATTAGAGAACCATATATAAAAACAGTGATAGCAATAGCAGTTGTGGAAATTAGTAGTATCTCTGTATGTCACAGCCTTACTCTGCCTAGGCACCGTTCACATCACAGAGTTTACTGTAAGTCTCTAACCTCAGTGGTGACATTGCCAGCTTAGGTAGGAGGGGAAGATGCATATCAACATTTTAGCATACTAATTTTTAAGAAAGTGGATGCTTTAAATTTATTTATAATTTCTCTACAGTCGGTAAAGGAAAAAGAACTAGTAAATGAAAAGTCAAAGTTGGCAGAGATGGAGGAAATTAAATGTAGACAAGAAAAAGAAATCACTAAACTCAATGAAGAACTCAAGTCCCACAAACAAGAAAGCATGAAGGTAGGTCACAGTATCTTTTCCTTATCTAGGCTGTGTGTTTTCCTTCACATTCATCTGTAAGTGTATTAAATTAGAGATTGAGAAAGGACTCACCATGTGATTGACACGTTATTTTATTGTTTTTGGCAACTACTACGGCCAGAATTTTCTTTATTGCATGATATGCATATATCCATATTGAAACTTCTTTTGTTCTCTGATTACTGAATAGAGCAAAGCAGATACAGAATAAGTTTAGATCTGAAATGATAAAGTAGAACACTGTTTTAGAAAATTATGTTTACTAGTAATTTATAAACTTGTAAGACTTTAGATTTAAGAGAGTCTGGTTTTTCAATAATTTTTCTTCTTTAAATTCCTCAATAATCTTATGGTTTTAACATTTTATCCCTTAGAAGCTTAGCTAGGATGCCAGTTGGAGAAACTTTCTACCATTTGCTTTGTGAAGTGTGACACAGTTTCGTGGGAAAGCTCGATGCTCTCTCGGGCTCCCCTCAGCTTCTCCTGTCTTCCAGCATGTGTGATTTTGTAACTCACAGAATGGATCTGATTTAGTGTATACTCAGAGTGTAATGCTGTTTGCTGACTAAATGATGATCCGACAAACACGTTAAGTGAGCAAACTGAAAGGTGGAGAGATCTGTTTCAGATAACGTAATTAACACATGTGCATGAAAAGTATCACCCACATGAAAGACAAGTGAGTAGGAAGTAAATAATCTTGCCCTTTGCATCAGTGGTTTGAAATACTGAACTTCAAGACTTGTATGTGGTGTTGTGAAAAGTTGCATAGACTTTAGCTGCTATTTGACATGGTGATTAAAAGTTGTCTTAGTGTGCTTTCTGTCGCTGTGATGGACACCGTGACCAAAAGCAGCCTGGGGAAGAAGAGCCTGTTTCATTCTATGACTCTTGGTTCACACTCCATCACTGAGGGAAGTTAGGGCAGGAACCTGGTGACAGGAACTGAAGCAGAGCCATGGAGGAACGCTGGTCAGTGGCTTGCTCAGCCTGCTTTCTTATAACACCCAGGGGTGATACCGCAGTCAGCTGGGCCCGCTCACACCAGTCAAGATAATACCTCCCTCCCAGGTTTCCCACAGTCCACGTGGGGGTAGCATTTTCTCAATTGAAATTCCTTCTTCCTAAGTGATTTTAGCTTTTGTAGAGTTAACAGAAAACGAGCCCTGGCACAGGGATGATTTGTTTCTGGCTCTTTTCAACAGGAAGTATCAAACCTCAAGGATGCCAAACAGCTTTTGATTCAGCAGAAGCTAGAACTTCAGGGCAAAGTGGACTCGCTGAAGGCGGGCCTGGAGCAGGAGAAGGAAAGTCAGCGGCAGCTGCGAGAGCAGGTGAAGAAGGAGGAAGAGAAGCGGAAGGAGGAGTTTTCTGAGAAGGAAGCGAAGCTGGTAGGTGAACCAACTGCGGGATACGTGCTTAAAAGTGGAGCTTTTAATCAGTTCAGGAAGATTTTCTACCTAGAGACTATGATTGAAATGGTTTTTATACTAAAATTAGAAAAGACATCAATTTCATTCAAATAGCTGCTGTTTTAGGAAAGATTTTATTCTGTAATCACATTTTAGTTTATAGGTGAAACTCCAACTAGATATAAATAGCAAAGCATTTTTAGTGCAGAAACAAGTGAGCAAGCACACAGCTATAGACATGGAGGTGTGTGAGCGAAGTTGGACACACTGGATACGCTGGACAGACTCATCCAAAGTGATGTTGAAAACTGGGTGCAGACACTTCGGGTTGGAATTACGATGCCTGGAGTCTGCTTTTCCTTCCCTGCATTGCATTTACCTCATAGGAAGCAGCTGGCTTTCCTCGACTGAACCAACTCCACATCTCACCAGATAACTTTGCCAAAATTTTTAGTCGATCTGGAGGGTTTGTGTTACACCTTTGGTGGGTTGATGAGAGAGGATGCATTGAGGCAGGAGATTGTAGCCTTGTCAACAGGGCCTCTGCTTTCTCTTAGCACGTCTATTTCCTTGTTCTGCCTGACTACAGGGTCTCCCGGTTGTAGCCTTGCTGATCCTCATTACTGCATTATGACATCTGAGCAAACCTACTTAAGTCACACATATGTGCATAGTCAGGATTTTAGTGTATGATGTAATATGTTCTCCTGCCTCCTTTCCAAGCAGTATGATTTGCATCTTTGGTATTTTAGTTTCAATACGTAGAAATTTTATTTCTCACTACTTATGTAATAGCTCTCCCTCTTCCCCCTTTTCCCTCAGCATTCTGAAATAAAAGAAAAGGAAGCAGGAATGAAGAAACATGAAGAGAATGAGACTAAGCTGACCATGCAGGTCACAACATTAAATGAAAACTTGGGCACCGTGAAGAAGGAGTGGCAGTCCAGTCAACGGAGAGTTAGTGAGCTTGAGAAGCAAACAGACGACTTACGGGGTGAAATTGCTGTCTTAGAAGCCACGGTTCAGAATAATCAGGATGAAAGAAGAGCACTACTAGAAAGGTGATTAACGCCTGATAAAACTACCTTGCCCCTGCTGGTGGTGGTGGCTGGCACAGGCTTTTAATCCCAGCTCTCAGGAGGCAGAGGCAAGTGGATCTCTGAGTTGAAGGCCAAACTGGTCTACAAAGTGAGTTCTAGGACAGCCAGGGCTACACAGAGAAACCCTGTCTTGAAAACAAAAACAAAAATTTAAAAATTAGTTTGACCGTATTATAAGTAATAGATTGTCTTATGCCAAATTTCTCCACTAAACACAGTATGGAGGAAAGTATATAACCTCTTTAGGTTGCCCTAAACAGCCATTAAAAAATCAGACTTTAAAAGAAATTAAATAGCTAAAATTAATGTATTATATTTAAAACTACCAAAGTAGTCCATTACCTCTATTCCAGAAAAGTCCTTAATGGTTTCTTAAATGTTGATGATCTCTTTGCAATCTGTCCTGTAAGATGCCTTAAAGGAGAAGGTGACATAGAAAAGCTGCAGAGCAGAGTTCTGGAGCTGCAGAGGAAGCTGGACAACACGACCGCAGCCGTACAGGAGCTGGGCCGGGAGAACCAGTCCCTCCAGGTAAGGCTGCTGGGTGCTGCCCTCCCACCCTCCCATCTCTCTCAGGAAAAAATATTTTTGTCTTTAGAAAACAGCCTTCAGGGCTGAGAATGTAGCTAAGGGGTGGAGAATTTGCCTATCCTATGCAAGGACCTGAGTTCAGTCTCCAGTACTGTATACCATACAGAAGCCACGATGACAGTAAAACCCATGTTGAAGAAATATTTTCAGATAAATACTATCCATGTAGAGAAATCCTATGGATTTTCTGGGTGATTATATGAAATATAAGCCATTCCAGATGTCTCCCACCTGACAGTGACATCATTCATGGATTGTCACAGAGAAGGGAATTGAACAATTCAGGAATGCAAAGTAACAAGTCGGTTGGTAAGTATCTAAAGAGGTGATCTCAAGCAGGCTTGCTGGTGCAGACTTTAATCCCAGCACTAAGAAGGAAGAGGTAGGGAGATTACTTCGAGGTGGAAGTCAGCCTGGACTGGGTCAAGACCTCGTGTCAAGGAAAAGAACAGAAAACGAAGTGGTTTAGGTTTCTCTCACAATCATGAGGAAACATTGATTATTGTAACACAATAAATGTGAAATTGCCAAAGCTTTGTAATTATCAGCATCTCTGAGGAATAAAACTTTATTAATTTGTTTTTATCATTCAGATTTAGAAATTAGCTATTTTGACAACTGGAAGTTAATTAAAGCATCTGACTTAAATTATTGTTTCAACAAATTAGAAATAAGCAATTCATCATTCTGTGAAATATTAGTATTTTAATGTATCAAAACTTTTTAAAAACAGATCAAACATACACAAGCATTGAACAGAAAGTGGGCAGAAGACAATGAAGTGCAAAACTGTATGGCCTGTGGGAAGTGCTTTTCCGTCACAGTAAGACGGGTGAGTGACCTCTTTATAGAGCAGATCCCTGCTCACTGTCTCCCGAAACTGTCATTAACTGAATCTTGGTTCATAGGACTGAGTCCTTGCTCCGCTGACCCCAATAAACCGAAGAGTGAGTCCGACTCAGGTGGGGAGAGGGGACACGGAGAAAGGAGGGGCTTAGGAGTTTCACTGGCCCATTTGGATCTTGGAAAAACAAAGGAGGGTCAGCTGGGCTTTTCTCCCTCACCTTTTGGGTCTACCAGGTTCCTGCCCTACTGTCTGACTCCCAAGATTTTATTAATAATCTAATAATTTAGATAACTTTACAATTCCTTTTCTCTGCAACAGATGTTTGCTAGTTTTCGGTCATCATATGTGTTTGACTTTAGTTTTCGTTTCCTTCACATGTTTTTCTACTGTCATCCTCTGAACAGTTGTTTTCTGAGGGAGAGGGCAGAGAGCACACTCATGTGTTTGTTATATTTGAGATTTTTTTGTTTGTTTGTTTGAGACAGGGTTTCTCTGCATAGGCCTGACTGTCCTAGAACTCATTATGTAGAGCAGGCTGGCCTCAAACTCAGAGATCCGCTTGCCTCTGCCTCCTGGGTGCTGGAATTAAAGCCGTGCGCCACCAGCACCCAGCATATTTGAGTTCTTATAAAAGAAGCAAAAGCAGAGACTTCATGAAATGTGTATAAACAATTCTCTTATGTTTAATTCCGAGTGAAGCTAGAGCCCGAGACTGTTGGTGACTAAGAATATTGTTCCATTTGATAGGGATGCTCTAGTGCTTTTTTTTAATTAAAAATTTCCACGTCCTCCCATCCTCCCATTTCCCTCCTCCTCCCTCAACTCCCCCTCCCCCCACTCTCCCTCCCCCTCCCTCTCCAATCCAAAGAGCAGTCAGGGTTC
>LOEQ01000032.1:357617-371302 GCA_001685075.1 Bramus lutescens | reverse complement strand
AGAGAGAGAGAGAGAGAGAGAGAGAGAGAAATCAACTGACAGGAAGGGGACAAAGGGCTGACTCTTCCCAGAGGCTAAGGTGTGAAAAGACTGGACTTCAGGGGTCAAGCCTTCTCCACTTCCTAGTCCCACAGGTATTGAGTGCAAAGATTAGGCAGTTCTTGGACAGGCCTCAGAATGGACTCGAGGCCTCGCTCAACCAGAGTCTATCAGTTCCCACCCGATAGAGGCAGATACAGGGTTTGAACTTGGGTTTACCCAAATGATACTTTTTGTCTGGAAGCATCGGGGTTTAAAAGCACTACAGGCAGGAGTCATTTAGGGTACCCTATGACCTGACTACTCTGTGGTCCTGAAGAAGTGGCTTCCTTCTCTCCCTCCTACCTCTCCAGATCAGGGCTGCTGATGTGGGATTCCCCTCTGTATGCTGTGAATACCATTGGTTAATAAAGAAACTGTCTTGGGCCTCTGCAGGGAACAGAGATAGGCGGGGAAAACTAAATTGTACGTTGGGAGAAGGAAGGCAGAGTAGAGAGAAGCCATGTAGCCCCATCAGAGAGACGCCGGAACTTTATCCAGTAAGCCACAGCCACATGGCAATACACAGATTAATAGAAATGGGTTAAATTAATATCCAAGAGTTAGCTAATAAGCTAGAGCTAATGGGCCAAGGCAGTGATTTAATTAATACAGTTTCCTTGTGATTATTTCGGGGGGTCTGGGTGGCTGGGAAATGAACAAGCAGCCAAGCGGTCTCCAACGGGCTGCAGTACTGGCCAAGCTCCTGAGCCTTGTTTCCAAAGAGAACAGTATGTCTGTCCGAACACATCATACTGTACATGATATGGTCCCAGAAATCTGCCTGTGGCCTTGTGGCTGGTAAGAAGCCTAGCGGAACCAGGGGGAAGGTGATGTGTTTCCATGATGGTGGCTGTGAGCTCCTTGGCCCAGGAGTGTGTCACCATAGAGACATGAGAGAAGAGAGCCGCATTGCGCTTGGGAAACTGGAGATTCCATCCAATTCTCAGAGTCTGTCTAAAGAACTAAGAACTGGTGTGAGCCTTTAATCTTAGCACTGAGGAGCCTGGGACCAGAGACTCCAGAGTTCAAGCCCACCCGTCCTAATTAGCAAGGCTCTGCCGTAGACAGACAGGCAAAAACAATAAAAAGTTTAGTGTTTAAATGAAAATAATGACATTTCCTTCATGAGCTCTGAATGAGGGTACGGATTTTTAATTTCCTTTCGTCTGTATGGAAAAGTCAAGTTCCCAAAGAGCTCTATTAATATTCCCCATGAACTACAAAATTAACCACCACAATGCTATTTTAAGAACCAATAAATAAATTCATTCACTGGTGAGAAGGTCCCACCCAGCCCCTCTCTGCCTTCTCATGTCCATCTGAGCAGGGGACAGTTTCTGCAACCTCATTCCAGGTCTTGCCCTGCACACAGAGAAGATAGCGAGAGCAACACATTTTGCCTGGGTTGGTTGTCCTGTCTGCTTTGACTCACGGAGTATTTCTGCAGGCCCCCTGTTCCTGTGGGCAGTGGCAGTTTTCCCTGAGGCTAGGAAGTGACAGCTCCTCCCTCCTGATGCAATGCATTTGAGTGGATCAGGAGAAGAAACCAGGGTTGATGTTTGAATATTGTGTTTGAGGATTTTTTTTTGAGGCTTCTCTACTGTGTTTCAAGTCTTAAAGATCTTAAACCTATTAAGAGGTCAGAATCCATGCCCCACTGGCAAAGGCTTGTTGAGATCAACCTATTCAAAAACTGGGATCAACATTTAGAACTTGAAGAGAACTCTCAAAGTCATCTTGCTCCAAACAGTTTACTTAAGTTAAGGAGGGAGGCTCAGAGAGGCAAGTAGCAGTAACAGCCACAGTCATTCACTGGTTAATTATGGGGTAAGTTCTGAGCAATGGACTTAACAGAAACTCAGTGACTATGATGTCACTAGGCCATCTCATCTTCTGAGCCATCATAGATGTTTTTTGTAATTAACCAAATGCCATCCTGTGGTTTTGGCTGTCCTGGCACTTCTGGATGTCTTCAGAGTCTACAAAATGCTGTCCTATCCAATACCTTAGACAGGAAAACTTTCCCCAAAACCCTGTGTCCTGCCCAGGCCTGGAGTCCCTCCCGTGGCTATCATAATGAATAAGGCAAGAATCTGACAGACACCTTAAAATAATGATCATATTTTTTTAAAAACTAAGACAAATAGAGATAGAAAAAGGAAAGGAACTCTTAAGTAGCGAACAATTCACCATGATACCTGAAGGCTGCAGAATTCATAGCCCAAGAAGTCTCTAATCATCAGGGAAGACAGACAGCTTTCCGGATGAGACATGTGCTTGTGTCTGGCTTAAGAGTCAGGGCTTTTAAACATGAATTCCTGGATATCATGGGTGCCTTGACCTCTGCATCTTCTGCTGATCTCTTGCTTTTACCAGAATAAACTGAACCTTGAACATACCAGGCATTTGAAGCCACGAACACTTCCGAAGGTGTCGTCTGACACCTCAAACCACAGAGTGTGATAGCTGGAAGGCAGAAGCTGGTAAGAATGTGTACTCGGAACCTCTTGTTTGATTAATGATAGAAAACCAAGTCACAGAACGATCATGCTGCAGATGTGTGGATATGACCCCATCCTTCACGGTATTAGCCCAGTTCCTCCCTTAGTGGATGACTAAATGAAGCCAACAGTGTGAGAGACTTGCTCAACATAATTATCTCTGCCAACAAAGCTAGAATATGCAGCAAACTCGAGTTTCCTCGGCATAGAACCACACACTACTGTTATCATAATATTAATAATACTCATTTAAGATTTTTCATGAGAGGCTGGAGAGATGGCTCAGCAGTTAAGAATATGTATTGCTCTTGCTCTTGAGTTTAGTGCAGCACCCATGTCACGGAGTTCACAACCACCTGCAAGTCCAATTCTGGGGTGATCCCCATGCCTCTGGCCCATGGGTACCTGCGCTCACAAATATACATCCACACACAGATACACAAACATACACATAGTTTTTAAAAGAAATCTTTAAAAGTATGATTACCAGATAACATACAATTATTGCTGAAAATATGAGAAGAAAAAAATACAATAGAACTTAAATATCCCAGTCCTACTACCATTGACACATTTTCTGATACAATTCATAATTTTTAATTTTTACATAACCTTCTGCAGTTTGCTTTTTAAACAGCATATTGTGAGTCGCTTAAAGCTGCATTTAGTCTTCTATTGCAACTGTGTGACCTATCTGCTTAAGACCTCGTATTGGCAACTATACCGGGAAGGAGCCATCACATAGCAGCATGTAAGGCTTTCTAAGTCAGCTTCTCATTATTTCAATTGAATGTTTATATTTCCAACACGTTCTGTTGTGTTGAGGACACACTATGCTGACATGGATCTGAATGGTTTGGACCAAGTTAATCACTGTTGTGGAGATAAACAGAGAGTCCCAGACCATCTTCTGTCATGACTAAGGGATCCCGGGAGGAGAAGATTCTGGAATTGTCTCTGGATGTTTAGAGGGGTTGTCCTGGTTTTCCTGGTAGGATTGATGGACCGAAAGAGGAAGGCTGTTGTTGGCGGAGCCTTCGCAACAGCAAAGGAATCTTGGAGCCAGCTGGGAACCTCCTACAGAAATTGGAACATATGCCTTTTGTTGATGACTGAAACCATAGCAACTGCCAGGAAAATAGTAAGCAGCCAGCTGGGAAAGAGAATAAGAGAACAGAGGTAATGTTGGAGTGTTGGGGAAAGGGCGTGCCAAATTTGCAACCTGAAGTGTTTGCACATGGATTGATCAACCTCCTCTTCAGAGCCGGGTGGATGTTCCAGGAAGAAACATCCTGGAACATAGGACCCCAGGGATCATGTTAACGCTTCGAATTAATTAACAGACTGGGGTACAAGTACCTTCCCATAAGCCCCGGTGGTGTGTATATTACAAGTGGTATCACACAGGTGAACATAGCACCTATAAGTGGAGACTGCTCGTTCATTTCCAGGCCACCCTGATCCAAATAATCACACAGAAACTATATTAATTACAACATTGTTTGGCCTATTAGCTCAGGCTTCTTATTGGCTAGTTCTTACATCTTAAATTAACCCATTTCGATTAATCTATGTACCGCCACAAGGCTGTGGTTTACAGGTAAGGTTTTCCGGAATCTTTCTCCTTCAGCAGCTGCATGATGTCTCCCTGACTCCGCCTACTCTCTATACCTCTTCCAGCCTGGCTTTATTCTGTCTTGCCATGGGCTGAAACAGCTTTATTCATTAACCAATAAGAGCAACACATATACAGAAGGACTTCCCACATCAAGCACCAGCCCTTGTCTCCAGAAAACAAGAGTATGGAATCCAGCTCTGAATCTATACTCTCCCTCCTTCTGCCCACAATGTATAAGGAGGAGATGTTTGATTTGTTCCAGGGCCCTCAGGTCTTACGCCATAAAGATGTGGGGGTCACTGACTTAGAATGATTAATCTTCCCTAAGTGACAGGATCATGAAAAAAATTATAAAATCCACTAGGACTAATCTGACTGCCTCAGAAATGCATGTGCACTTGTGGAATCTGCTTTGGTAATACCTCCTTAAATTTTTTAATGTTCACCACATGCATGGGACTGATTGCAACCTGAGGTGTGTACACTTACACAAGCTTACTTCAGGCGCGTGCTTTCTGAGCTACGTTACATCAAGTTATAAATTTCAGGTTGCAAAACCATCACTATGTTAACATTGCTTTCATTTTTTTGCAGAACTCATTACCCATTGGCAATTAGCCCTGTTTGGTTGCGAGAAATGGCAGTATTCAGCGTGTTCTGGAACTGGTGCTACGGATAGGATGATGCCATTTACATTTCCCCTGTTGTCTCTGCCTTCATACCAAGATAAAGCCGAGGGAAGAGGTGCCTCGCCAGCTCTTCCTGTCTTAGTAACAAGATGCAAATTAAAACCAAAATGACAGTGTGTGAAACTTACCACGCCTCTGTTGGAGAGAGGCCAGCTTGTTCTTTTGTATATGGATGGGCCACAGGGAAGAAAATATATCATTACTCACAGTGGCTGGAGAAGGGACCACTGCAGGTCTTACTGAAGCTCTCTGTGGGAAAAGAGCTGGGTGGAATTTACCCTCTTTCTTCTCCCCTTTTCCTGAGAATTCCAGAATGAACGTTTACACTGCTCAGTGACGAAGTGCCGCAGGCTAACGTGTTGTGGTCCTCCACCTTCAGGGAAGATAATATCGTGTCTTTATGGGACTTCTGCTTAGCTTGTTTCCCCATCAGTGGGTGAGAAGTCTAGGAACTGCAGGAAGTATCTGAATCCTTCATTTCAGACAAAGAATTGCAGCAGGGTGGACCTGAATGGACCGACCTACGTTGTCACACCATCCTACCATGAACAATCGATCCCTGGCTGTGGCAATAGTCATCCACACTTAGTCATCCCCAGATGCGATTACGCAATACTCCTGGAACAGGAGACATCGACACACCAATTGCCTTTATGTTGTGGCCACTACTGACCATCTTGCCAACGTCCTGAGGTATTTCTATAAGTTGAGGAGAAATCCAGTCTTCAATCATTCATTCTCTTAATGACCAGGAACTAGAGATTCCATGCTGGCCTTTTAGTTTTTACGTCATATATGCTTCTGATTAAAAGCTCTGCAGAACCTCTTAGCATCATTTTCTGATCGCTCAATGTTCAAAACCTATGTCTTCTCTCTCGTCTGACGGTTGGTTCCAGCAGGAATCACTGCACAAGACTTCACTCAGAGAAGTAATTAACTGGGAAGTGTTCCTTGCAAAGGATGTGCTAGTCAGAGCCACATCCTGCCCTCCGAGGATCAGTGGTCAATCATCTGTTCCGATTTGAACTGTAGTGATAGGATAACCCTGACCTTTGGTGAGATTCTCGCTGTGCTTCTAAACTTTAAGGGTAATTCCAGCCTTGAGAAATTTCTTAAGTATTGAGAAGATTTAAATGAGTCCTAATTGTTTGTACCCCCTGTCATTGACAGTCTTAGTCTGTTTTGCTGAATGCGCAGTGTCTGCATATCCATACTACATAGGCACATCCACACTTCAGAGGCTCTGCTTTAGACCATGACTCTGGGATCTGACACCTCAGTCTACATGTCTTTGAAGAGGACATGGCAGGCTGTGGCGTGTGGTAGAGGAGGTTGCACATCTTCTAGTATCTTCTACTACAACGCTAGGTGACTAGTATCAACATGAGGAGGCCCCACACAGGAACTGCGTGACCTTGTTCCTTAGTATGGTGGGTCTGAGACTTCTTCTAGCATCGGAATCACTTACAGAATATGTTAGGTCATCCCTCGTCCAGAAACACAAGCCAGTTGCTGGCCACCAACCCTGCCTGGAGTTTCTGATTCTGAAAGAATGTGATGGGGCTGTAGAAACTACCTTCCTGAAAAATTCTATGGTGATGTGGAAGCTGATGGTCTGAGACCAGTTCTTGGGAACTACTGTTCTGGTTTTGAATAAGTTAAGAGCATTGTATGTAGTTTTTTTTTTCTTTTTTCTCATTTGGATCTTTTTGGGGGGCTGCCTCCCAGCTCCCAAATAAATCACACAGAGTCTTATTACTTACATGCCCAGCCTTAGTGTGACTTATTTCTAGTTAGTTTAAATTATCCCATCTATCTTTTGCCTCTGGACTTTTATCTTTCTCTATTTCTGTAGACCTTTCTTTACTTCTTTGTGGCTTGCTGTGTAGCTGGGAGGCTGGTCCATGACATCCTTGTCAACTTCTCACTCACTCCTCCATTTTTCCAGATTTCTTCTCCTATTTATAACCTGTCTGCTAGCCCCGCCTATCCTTCTGCTTGCCTAGCTAGTGGCTGTTCAGCTCTCTATTAGTCCATCAGGTGTTTTAGGCAGGCAAAGTAACCCAGCTTCACCGAGTTAGACAAATGCAACATAAGAATGCAGCACATCTTTGCATCATTAAACACATGTTCCACAGCATAAAATATAGCACATCTTCAACTAATATTCCACACTATAGTGAAGCAACAAAGGACATTTTTGAACCTTGGGATTCAATGTAGATTCAATCAGTTCACCTAAGTCTACTATGTACATTGGTTTTCCATGTAAGAGTTCTTCTATGAAATTAGATCCACCAAGAGCAAAACTGGCTTAAAACCCACAGACATGGATACATTCTCAATCTCCTAGTTCTTAAGGGCTTTGATGTGCCCGCCGCTAGAGCCATGAGGAAAGCTTCCCAAAATACTCTGTTTTATATCTTTCCACAACCAACGACCCACCATCATGGCTGCATCTATGATACATCTGTCTGTGAGCATTGCTTCTGCCTCCACATGATGCCACCCTGGTTGGAAGACACTGTTGTGGGGCCGAATATCAGGAGTGGGCAATTTTAAGTCTTCTAAGCAAATACAGATCAGCTACGAACCAGCCCAACAAGGTCCTTCTGATCCCACAAACGGTCTCCTTTCCTGGTGTACCTGTTAGAGGTGCTGCTGGGCTTGGGATGGATAATTTGACGAGAACATTCTAAGGGGACCCAGGCCTTATCTCTGCAAATGAATCACTTATGAGATACTAGTCAACTGGCCCTAGCAACTCTTGTCTTATGACTATGCTAGGTGAGACAACCGTTTAAATGGGTCTATATCTGAGTCCTACCAGACCTTAACAGTTGGAAATGCTTTATTTATAACAATATCTGCCTCACATGCAATGAACGTAGACAGAATGAATAAGACCTGGATTCAGCAGCAGCAGTGGGTGATAGTCAGAGGCTCCATTGGACACTAGAAGGTCCCCCGGGGAACACTTCAGGTCCAGGCAGATTCAACACCACAGTACCATCGGTACTCACGGATCCTGTGCTCCAGAGGGGAAGGGTGAGAAGTGCCAGGGTGCAGGCAAGTCATTTTTCAGACCCCTCTGGTCACATAGGGGTGGGCTTTCTGCCTGTTCTCTCAGGAAAGGTTGGGCGACTTTTCTTGAGGCCTAGGAGGGCCGTGAGAACACAAGCTTAGGCTTTTTTCATTCTTATTCATCATGTATAATATCAACACAACCAGAGCAAAAGGAGGATTGTGGAAATTGTCAACACAAACATAATTCGTTCTGCCTCAGGCACTAGAAGAAAGTCTTCAAACCCAGACGTCTTCACAAAGGGTGTATGCTACCTCAGAAGTGAGCAGAAAGCACGGAGGGTGGTGGGATGGGGTAGGGTGGGGTGGGGTGATTTTACCCCATTGCAGCTAACAATCCAAAGCTGATAGTTTGAAATCAGCACTTTTGGTTTATTTTATAGAAAGATGAGAAGAAGTCCTAGAAAAGTTGAGGCTCTTCAGGGGCTCTTTTATAGAAATAAGCAAAAATCTAAACCATATATTCAGGTCTTGCATGATCCAGTCCCATGTGCGCCTTCTGGTATTGTTACTTTGGAGTTTATTTCCCGAGACCAGTGACTGGCCTATAATTCGTAGCATTTTATACCTCCACGCCTGGGCTGAGGGGGCACTGGCCTTATTTTCCTCAACCTCAACCACTGCTTATCCCGGAGATTCAAACCCATGTGTTGCCAATGCTAAGTAGCTTAAATGGGGGCTATGCAAATACAATTCGGCTCAGATTTGTTCAATTAGCTCCACTCCCTGGAGTTTTAGAATCTGTTTTTACCTGCCCTTTCTCAGTATCTCTTGAACAGATGAACAAGAATAAATAATCCTCATGTTCTTCTCGCTCGTGGGAAGCGATTTACTTTCGAAGGCCATTTTGTAGATTCCTGCCTCAATTCTGCATTATCCTAACTGTCCAGCTTCCTAAATCCTCCCATTCCGTAAGGGCTTAATAAACATTTGTTAAGTAAACAAAACAATAATCAAAGCCTGCACTTCGGACTCTGATGCTAGTTAGCTGCTCTGTGCTGGTCTCCAAACTCACTTGGTATTTTCCGTGTCCACTCCTGTTCTTCTCTACTGCCTGGTAACAATTCTGCTCTAAACTCCAGCCTGGACTTTCCTTTAGAAGTCTCCCTATTCATTCCAGAAGCCCCACACCCCCATCTCCTATGCCATCCGTTTCTCTTATAAACACTTCTCAGGAGGCTGTGCTAGGATTGACACAGTACCTAGAGTTTAATCATTTAATACGGACAGCAGCAGTCCTCAAGTGAGCTCTTCGGGTAAGTCGAAATGCCAGTCTGCACAATAAAAGGCTAGCAGTCTTCTGATGAGTTTGGTTTTCCATTCTGGCTCCTAAATGAATAATTATATGTATATTCAAAACTGGAATTCAGTTTGATATTACTTCCACCCACTTCTCCCCTCTGTGGAGTTATTCCTAATGTAAGATATCCATTTAGAGTGACGTGGGTCATGATTGAATTGATTTGTCCAGATGGAGCAGAAAGGGGACATCTGGCTTATGCAGGCTTTGAGTGGCGACCTTGGCTTTTCCTCCTAGGGTCAAGGCACAGTGATACTCATTCTGGGACGGTGGGGATGATGCTGGGCAGAAAACATTGTGTGGGGATGTGAAATTGTTTTGAACATCAAAAAAATGAAGATGGATGAATAAAAATATCACCGCTGTTGTAACCAAGTAAAGACGCCAGAAAGCGATTAGAAAGAATACTAGTGTCCAGGAACATGAAGATACACAGACTGGTACAGAAAATACTGCTTTTCTTCCCTTCAAGCTCAGCAGTTAATTAGATTTCTGGGCACTCTGGAAAGGATGGAGGGGTCTGCTTCCTTAAAGCATACTGCTGCAGTGAGATCAACGAACCTAAGGTCAAGTGGGTGTCACTGTTGGTTCAGGTTGGTTACTTTTGCTGACCTGAACTAGAATTTCTTCTTTCAGAAGGCAGCAGGGATGGCCATGTTGGTGAGAGCTGCCTGTGCTGCCACCTGAGGCCATGTTGATGTTTGCGGTCTGTGCTGCTGCAGAGGGCCATGATGGGGGCCCTGGGGGCAGAGCGCAAAATCCATGGTTCTGCCGCAGCCAGCAGTTTGTGTTGATGTCTTTGGCCCATGCTACCAACAAAGGCCAGGTGGATGTCCGTGGTCTGTGCTGCCACCTGTAACCATGTTGGCCTTTGCTGCTGACAAGGGCCAGGATGGTGTCCATGGCCTGTGCTCTCACCAGAAGCCACGTGGAAGCCCAGGCTCCAATGCTCCCGCTGACTGTAAAGGGCAAGGGAGTTACTCTTAAAGTGTCATTGATACTGCAGACTCAGTTGAGAAAAAGACATAGATGGCTTCTGTGACGACCTCTACCCCCACACCCCCTTCCCCCATAAAAGTAACCGCCTAGACAGAAAGCCATCAAAGAGAACTTTCAAAAGCTGTGGTAAGGATCCTGAAGTGTAGTGGTCCATAATTAATGGCTTCTGGTAGGGGTGGAGGTGGGGAAGGACTCAGTTTTCTCTAAGGAGCCGGCCTCTGGGAGTTTGAGAGTTTGACCATGCTCCAGTGAATATATAGACAACACAAATTGAACATGTTTTTTTCTTTTTTTTTGGTGGGGAGGTCACAAGGATGTGGGGTGGACTTGGGAGGACTGGGAAGTAAGTGTGATAGGGGTTCATGATGTGAAATTCTCAAATAAATCAATAAAAATATACTTTTTAAAGAAGCGGTGTGGATGTGCTTGGTTCTTGATTATCCACTGAAAATAATCATTAAAATGGACTCCAAATCTGTACCCACTTCCCCCCAACAAGCCATATTTGTATGGTAGATGCAGTTTGTATAAAGAGGTAGGAAACCATATTTTCAGACATCTGATTTTTTTCATGACAAGATTTAGCTCAGAAATAAGCTAGTTAATAAGCACAAAATATGAGGGTCAGCAAACAAAGTTGTATCACAATATAATTTTGTTGTTTGGAAAAATGCAACCAGCTATTTTTGAAAAACCTATTCTGTTGTTCTATTAGACACTTGGCTATTCTGATTCTTTGCTTGAGAACAAATTTTTGGATCCAGAAAGTTGCATAACCAGGTGCCTCACCCAAACTTGACAACGCAATGGGCCTTAACATCTCCTCAGGGTCCTGCTTCCTTCCACACCCAGGAACCCCAATTTATCTACACTTATACTAACCCTGAGTTTCCATGCTCCAAAGCTGGTCAGACCTGAAAGTTCTAGTTCCATGGTTGCTGGGATAATCTTGCCTCTTTTTCTGGTCAGGACATCTCCATCCTCCACTACAGATGGGAAGATTTGTGGTGTGAACTGAGAAGCAGCAATTCAGAGAATCCCAGGAATTTCCCACACTGCCCGGCAGGCCCTGTACCCATGAACCAGCACTCAACAGGGAAGTTGCTCTTGTATTTCAGTACTAGAAAAGTTTCTGGCCGCTAGAATTTGTGTTCCCCATGTGGATGCCAATCACATGCATGTTTTGTAAACAGTAGATCATTCCTGGGGAATAGTTTTCTAGTTTAACTCTCTGGTCTTACGGACCCTGGATCTCCACAAAAATGTGGGTAAACATCTTGAATGTATGATCATATTGATTTCCATAAGCGCCCTCACATTTTAGGTTAGTAGAAACCCTCAAATTACTGCTCATGGTTTTGGCTAGTGGAAACTGAAGCTTAGAAAGACGGATAAAGAATTTCTCACTAGTGATTGCTGGACAGAACTCAGAATTCAAGTATATAGGTTGGATTTCCATACACACAGTAAAGAGAAAAGATTGCCAGTCGTTATAATGGAGAAAATGTTTGTTTTTTGTTTGTTTGTTTGTTTGTTTAATGGATGCAGCTCCTTATGTCTACAGATAGGTGTAAGTCTTCATCCCTCATCAAGGAACGTTCTCTTTGCAACAGATGGATACCATTACAGGAAACTACAAACCCACCAAAATGCAGAGTTGCAGAGTTTAGTGCAAATATTACATCTGCAGAACAACTCCTGTCCCCAAGGCTCAGGGAACAGACCAGAAGAGGGGGCAGGAAATAATTGTGAGAGTCAGACATCAGGGAGTTTGCTGTGAGACTGTGTCCTGGGAATGTCAGGAGCTACAGCCACGAAGTCTCACCCAGATGACAGCCTTACCATGGGGCTGGACAAGGACAAGGGCAATAGACATGCTAAAACAGACAGGGGAGAGACCACAAGGCCTCAACCCACACAGAAAACTCCAGGCACCTAAGAAATGCCAGGAGTCAGGGAAAGAGTATGAATGTCTACAGTGGGAGAAGTCTGCCCTGTGGTAGAGCACATCAGTTGGCTCCCCAATACCAAGAGGCCAGCCCTGAAATCAGACATTTGAGTAATGTGATACAGACTGAGTAGTTTGTATGTAGGAATGCACATGTGTACATGTATGTATGTATATGCATGCAACAACAATTAATGAAAAAAGAGGCCATGAGGAAAAAAATGCAAGAAGGGGTATATGGGAAGGTTTGGAGAGAGGGGAGGTAAGGATGGAACAATGTCAGTATGTTATAATCTCAAAACTAAAAGAAATATGAAACGGATATAGTGATGGTTACATCTTTAAGTAAAGGAAGGACAATGGGTAGAATGGGAGTCTGCTCTCAAATATAGGTCCGCACCCTTGGACTGTGATCTTACTTGTAGTGGAAGGTTGCAGCTGCAATTAAATTAAGGCTCCTGAGATGAGATTTTTTGGGGGGATTGTTGGGGAGGGCTCCAAATCCAAAGCCATGTTCCTCTGTAAGGTAACGGGAAAGAGAGAAGGCCTCCGGAAGGAAGACATAAAGATTAAGGAGTAGTGGCCTTCAATCAAGGAAAGCCAGGACAATGAAGGAACTGATGGAGAGACGTCCTTTCCAGAGCTTGCAGGGGAACAAAGTTTGCCTACTGGAGTTTGACTTTCTAGCTCCTGGAACTGAGAGATGACAAATGGCTATTGTTTTTAGTTGGCGGTTTGGGGAAATTCATTACAGCAGTCCCAGGAGGCTAATAGTAGGACAATACAGTTGAGTGGCGTAAATCCCAAGTCCCCAACTGTGACTGTCAGCACACCATCAAGATGACCTTGGCCTGTTATTCCCCTGCGTGGAAAAACGATGCCAGGTACCTAGTAAGTTTTGAATGAAGACTGGGTTAGTTAGTGTGGTTTTGTCATGCGCTTGATGTTCCAATACACCAGATGAGCATCACATGACCAGTTGTTTAGCTTTGGTACTATAATATTTTAAAAAAACTCCGTCACCTGCATAAGAACTGAATTGGATAAATGAATGGGGTATCTGAAATTATCTGGCGCGCGTGAGAAGGAAACTCGGAACATGCAACAAACCCGCTTAGGAGTTTATTAGAGGGGGCGTGTGCAGGCCTGGGGAAGTCAGTGTGCAGATAGAGAGAGTGGAAGATGGCGTGTTCAGCTTTGAAAAACTGCCTAGCACATGCACACAGGGGATTGACGTGGATATGTCATATAGAGATGGGGCTCACGCATGCGCACAAGGGCTTAGCTCAGTCATACGTGGATGATACAGCCACACATGCACTCAAGGGCTTAGCTCGAGTCATACATGGGTGATACAACCACGCATGTGCACATGGGCTTAGCTGAGTCATAAATGGATGATGTAATCCTTGCCACACGTGGGTCACGTGGGGCCCTTTAACGTCCGGGGGGCCATTAGGCACTT
>LOEQ01000032.1:323898-337746 GCA_001685075.1 Bramus lutescens | reverse complement strand
TGAACTCAGGACCTTTGGAAGAGCAGGCAATGCTCTTAACCGCTGAACCATCTCATCTCTCCAGCCCTCATTTTCCCTTTCTACATTTCTATTTTATTAGCCAGACCACAGCACTCCTAACATCTACAGAGATCATTTTGACGAACTGGAAGACAGTCTTCAAAGAGCCCCACTCCAAGTTCAAAGCCTGTCATCTCCCCCTTGCAAGTACTTGTTTCGTAGAAATAAAAACGAGTTTGCCCCAGTCTGGTTGCCCCGATCGTTTTGCTTTGTAGCTGGGACAGAGGCAAAGACCCTCTCCTTATTTAACAAGGGCACTCACAAGTTTGTGTTTTCTAGCTCTGTGGTCAACAGAAATGAAGGGTGCGGGGCTCAGCTCCTCCTGTCATTAAAGTTCAGTCAGTAGAGGGAAAAACGTAGATGCTAACGGGAGCTGAGCTAGGTTGATTTGGGAGACTGGAAGGAAGAAGCTCGTGCCTCTTCATCCATCTGCGCTGTCAACCATGTTCTGGCTGGGAGGTAATTTCATCCTTGCTGCGCTTGCTAAAAGCTATCAATTCTTCTGACCGTTAATAACATCATGATGGGACGGTATCCAAGGTCAAGACTTACCAATGTCCTAAAATATACCACCAGGGAGGGGGGAGTCATTAATAATAATGAAAATAATAATAGAAATGCATTAAAATATTCACTACTCTTTGGCCTGGTTTCTTTTAGACTCTTAATATCGTTCATAATTTAAGACCCATTAGTTTATGTTAATCTCGATATAAATTCAAAGCTGATTTCCTTTACCGGACACTTGGAAGTCAGATCCAAGAATCAAATTCTAATCATAGTGTGACCATAGGTACATGCGTTTCCTCACCAATACAAAGCAATAGATCATTTTTCATGTACACTGCACAAAGCAGTAAAGATGCGTGCGCTTTGGCAGGTGTAAAGACCACTTATATCATGCCTTGCATTAGCAGTGTCCTTCCCTGTCTTATCCTGAGAATGCTTTTAATTTAAAACATTCACCACAATTTCAAACATCCAGATCCAGTGGGATTTTTTTTTTAATTGCAGGTTGGAAAACACAAGCACACACAATGTGTATGTAGATCACTCCCTTTCCAGTCTGGGGGAGGAGCTGATGGGCCTGTGGGCATGTGGGAGGGGCCTCTGCTGATGGTTGGTGATTGACTGGGAAGCAGGCCCAGAGGGAGCATCTCTTTCTACCGCACTTCCTTTACATTCCCTTCTTGATATTAAATAATTATTGAATTTTTAATTAATTGCTGCGCCGCCATGTTTTCATTTGGGTAAGACATTTTGGGAATGTGTCCGTGTGGAGACGGGTTCTTAGTAAACGGCCCCTCCTCCTGCTGTGATCTAGCTCTTCCCCAGCTTCTTCACATAGTCTCATCCTTGCCCTGGGCCATAAGGTAAAAGGACAGCAGCCTACACATGGCCGGCTACAAAGAGGCGGTGACTCTCCCACAGCTGAAGAGGCTGGCCCACCAAATCCTTTGTGACCCAAGAGCTTCTAACAGCCACGTGTTCCCACGGGCCAGGTCCCCGTGAGAGGGAGGACAGAACTGGGGACTGAGGGAGGTAAGGTCGGTGGTGATCTTTGAGAAGGCAAACCAGATGGCAAGTTTCATTTCCAGTGCCCTCCTACTTACTATTTTGTCCAGATTTAATGAATGATTAAAAAGTAAGATGAACGTTCAGAACTTCACAACTGACTATGGAAGCCATGAACAAATGGTACCATGGAGTCTGTGTGTGTGTGTGTGTGTGTGTTCTGTTGGTATTTGAGGCTAGCAGAAACTTTATATACATGTTCGATTCCAAAGAAATGAAAATTTTAAATGTCTGTATTGCCCCAGGAATGTTATCTTCCCGCCAGAATGAAGACAACTTATTCCTTGGTGCAAGATACTTACTTTTAACTCATTTTTCACATGCCCATCTATGTTTTTTTAATAGAAAGACAGATGAATAAGTGTTTTCATAATTGTAAAGGTGACAACTTCAAAAATTATCAAAATACCCTCATTTATAAAATCATGATATAAAATCATGAAGCAAGATCTGATGTATGTAGATAGGATGTTTCTAGTCATAAAGAAAAGCCATTATAGGTAGTCTGGGTTGTAACGTATTCGTTTCCCAAGTTATTCAACAAAATCACATGAATTATTCTCTTGCTTTCCACAAAATTACCCAAATCACATACTGTGCTAATTTTCAGGGCTTTATGGAATACAGTTTACTTTGACTCCATTCTTGTGTCCTATGAATAAAAAGACAAGCTATGAGTATCGATCCATATAACAAGTACGCTATTACACATTTTCCCACATCGGAAGAGCAAGTCTGCAAGCAGACCCCAAAATCGCTGCAGACTGAGGTAGGAAGAGCCCAGGGGCCAATAAGGGTTGCACAGGCAGTGACTGCTTTAGTGAGTTCTGTTGCTGGGACAAAATAAAAGCAGAGTACGAAGAAAGGGCTTATTTTGGCCCCCAGTTTGATGGTACAGGCCATCCTGGTGTGGAAGGCATTGTGGGGCGGTTGGAGGGTGATGTAACTGATCACATTTTCTCTGTGGTCAGGCAGCAGAGAGAGATGTATGCTGGTGCCCAGCCCGCGATGGAGCGGTTTTCTTTCCTCACTTCCTCCTGTTCTTCTTCCCCTTCCTCTTCTCCTCCTCCTCCTTCCTTCTCCCCTCCTCCTCTTCCTCCTCCTTCTTCCTTCTCCCCCTCCTCCTCTTCCTCCTCCTTCCTCCTCTTCTTCCTCCTTTTTCAGTCTCAGACCCCATCTGATGAAATGATGTCACCAGCATTCAGTGTGAATCTCCTGGGTTCAATGTTTCTAGAAACACCTTCATAGTTACACCAGAGATGCTTCCATGGTGATTCTATCAACCACCACACTATCTAATACATTCTGCCAAGTGACGGGCCACTTACACCTTGCTCAGATGACTAGACCAACTCTGCAAAGTTGACATAATTCCCACTTATTGTCTGACCCTTCCGGGTGGTAGAGTTGAGGCCCAAATAACTCAAAATTAACCGTCTCAGGAGTCAGAATTTAATCAAAGTCTGGGTACAAACTCTTGCAAGTGAAAGTCTCATTTCTTTTCATAATTCAAATGGTCATGGCTGCAGTTCTGACGGTTTTGATAGAGATCTGGAGTCAGAATTACTTAAATGAAAATGAAAGAAATAAAATTCAAAAGCAATGCGCTGTTATCTCAAGACTTGTGCGAGCACGCCGCATTGACGAATGTAACTGAAACACTGAGGCTAATAAAGTGTCATATCAAAGAGAATGCTACTTCAATGTATTTAACTTGTCTCTACATTTTTAACATTATTATTATAAGGCAAACGTCAGCAAAAAAGTTAATCTTACTCTTCTATTGAGCTTCCATGTTGGAGGTGACAAGTGTTAGGTTGTTGGAGGGTGGTGAACTTTAAAAGAAGTGGGGTCTGGGGCCTGGCAGGAAGTGTTCAGGGCATTTGGGGGTATTTGACCACAGAGACGGGCAGTGCTGGCCACAAGAGAATGTGATGTTCCCCTGCACTGGGATTTTTTCCATGGAGCATTTTGGAGTTGGTAACTCAGTTAAATGGTTACCTATTATGTCCTTTTTTGTATCTAAATATTTTTTAAAAATGTTATTTATTCAAAAGTAAATTGTTTTTTCAGAATCATCTTAACTGGTTTCTGTCATTTCTTGGCTAATTTCTCACACAGTTGACTTTTGGGGGACATGAAGCATTGTTTTCAAAGGGTGAGTGGGGGCCAGCATGTAACAAAGTGAGAGAATTGCTAGCCTGGGCAGGGCATTGGATTCAATCCTTACTGTCACATAAATGGAACAATAATTTTAAAAAGTAATTTCTGAGTTACATTTCTAGCCCCCTTACCCCCTACCCTCCAATGGTCCTGAAAACAGAAATCAGAGTCGTTGGATTATTCTGGGAGGCTTCAAGCATACACACAAGTGGATAGAATGGCCTAACAAAGTCCCAGGTCTCCAGTTTCAACCTTCAGTTAGCATTATAAAATTTTCCTCTTAATTTAGAATTATTTTTATTTTATATGCAAAAGTGCTTTGTTTGCATGTATACCTGTGCACAACATACCTGCAATGCCCTTGGAGGCCACAAGAGGGCAGAAAATTCCCTGGAACTGGAGTTACAGATAGCTGTGCATCCTCAGGAGGGTGCCGGGAACTGAACCCATGTTCTCTGTAAGAGCAGCCAGTGCTTTTAACTGCTGAGTCATCCCTCCAGTTCCCAAATTTTGCCTCTTTTATTATATTTTCTTAATTCTCTATTCTTCTGCCTTCTCCCTTTTTATTTTGATTAGAGGAACACTTTATTTTCTATTTCAAAATTTAATTAATATTAACCTATTTTTGGACAGTGTTTCCTATAGCCCAGACTGGCCTTGACTTTTCTATGTAGCCAAGGATGACCTTGCCCTTCTGATCTTCTTGCCTTTACCACTCAGGTATTGACATTTCCTGACCTCAAACATGGTACTTTAATGGTTGATTTGATTTCAGTCAACATCCAAAGAGTCACATGTTGTATTTGGATGGTGAATCTTTTGAATTTTCTCTAATCCACTAATGCCTTTGTCAGTTAGGTTCACCTGCTAACCTAAAACAAAATCCTCCGTTGCTCACATCAACAGTATGTTGTGTGCTGCAAGAACCCATAATGGGCTGGACTGACTTCAGGTGTGATCAGGTTGGGGCAGTTCGAGTCTAGCAGGCACGTAAGGGTGTTAGGGCAATTAGAGCCATCTAAGGTGTTTGTTTGCTTGATGGGGTTCTGATTCTCAAGGAAGCCACCCTGGGTTTGTCCCCTTGTGGTCCTGGTTTGCCTTAAGCAGCAAGTAGGACATTCTGAAATGTCTCCTGAAGCTCCAGCTTCTATTTGGACATGCTGCTCTGACACATGGCCCTGGCCAGAGAAGTCACAAGGAAGAGCCGGGTTCAAAAGAAAGGGATATAGGCTCTACCTTTTGATGAGGGAAATTCTAGGACACGGCTGTGCAGGGAGACTAATCTGTGATGGTAGGAGCTGGTTGTGCCAGATTAGGAGAGCCAAAGCTTGTGAGAGTTTCTAACCCCAAGTTTGGTAAAGCCACATTCAAGAGCTTGATAGCAGCCAGAGCCGGGGGTATTCATACCATGGCAAATGGCAAATGCTCCAGTCAGTCTGTAATCATTTACGGTATAGTGCTGGCTCGCCTTTATTGGCATAAAACGTGACGAATGCCACTGCCTGGGATGAGTTGAAGAAGATTCATCTCAGGATGGAAAATATTGAAGAGGAGGGGAGGGGTTCCCTTGAATCCTTCCCATCACTGGTGTCTCTGGACTGCTGCTAGCTAAGTTGGACAGGAGAAGAGACAAGCGAGAGAAAGAGGAAAGTAAGTGGTCCCTCCATTTACTGTGTGGCTTCTGACTTCCATCAGGTTCAGATCTGACCCACTCTTCATGTTTATAAGTGTGTTTCACCATCTTCTGTGGCATTAGCAAGATGTTAGACACAGAAGCAATTCTGTGTTCTGGATTTTTTTTTTCACTTGCCTTTCTGTTCTGGGTCGTTATTTGCCACCGTGCCAGCCCGAGAGAGACCTGCTCCGCCATTGTGNTGTGGTGGTGGTTCAAGCATCATTGCTTCTCAGTGTGGAGTAAGAAATGGACGAGAATGAGACGATTCTTAAAAGAGTGGAGAACAGAGAGAGCCTGTGGAAGCCAGCAGGGCAGCTCTTGTTGATGCAGTTCTTGCAATGCAGCATTCAAGCTCTTTGGAACTTGCCAGAAATGCAAAATCCCTGGTCCTACCAAGACCTGAATTCTGATCTGCATTTAAACAAGATTCTGGGTAGGGTTTTTTTTTTTTTNTGTGGTGGTGGTTCAAGCATCATTGCTTCTCAGTGTGGAGTAAGAAATGGACGAGAATGAGACGATTCTTAAAAGAGTGGAGAACAGAGAGAGCCTGTGGAAGCCAGCAGGGCAGCTCTTGTTGATGCAGTTCTTGCAATGCAGCATTCAAGCTCTTTGGAACTTGCCAGAAATGCAAAATCCCTGGTCCTACCAAGACCTGAATTCTGATCTGCATTTAAACAAGATTCTGGGTAGGGTTTTTTTTTTTTTNAAATGGTAGAGTTCGTGGTGGTTTGTTCATGGAGCCAGAAATCATCATATTTCCTTATAGAGCATGCATGTTAATCTTTTTATGTCCTATGTGTGTATGGTGTACATACATGTGTGTATGCATGTAGACACAAGGGAAAGCAAAGGCCTCGGGTTGAAGGTGGATGTCTTCATATCACTCCACCCTGCATATTGAGACAGGATCTCTCCCTTAAACTTGGAGCTGATCAATCCCACTAGCCACCTTACCTGGGTGTTTCTTCTCTACCCTAGAGTGCTAGGATTTTAGGTGGTTGGTCTGCCCCACTGGCCCAACTGTTACATGGGTGCTGGCAAGCAGAATTTCCATCCTCATGCTGCATGGCTGATGCTTCACTGCCTCCACCATCTTCCCAGCCCAGCATGTCACTCTTGTTCCTAACTCCTTTAGTTCCGAGTCTGTTTTACCACTTGTAGGTTTCCGTTTAGGGTTCATGCTTAGCAAACTCCTCAGCCTTTCTAGGAGCCACATCTTCATAATCACTATTAGAAAACTATATATTAGTGTGCCTAAAACAGTAATATGCCAGCAATGGGAGCAAGGAACAGTGAGAGCTAGCAACCCTCATCCCAATGGCAAAACAGAAAAGGTAGAAAAAAACCAGATTAAGCAATATCAGCATGTTCTTGGGTATTGTGGTGGTTCAAATAAGAATTTACCCCATAGGTTTATGTACTTGAATGCTTAGTCAGCATTAGAAGGATTAGGAGGTGTGACCCCGTTGGAGTAGATGTGGCTTTGTTGAAGGAAGTATGTCACTGGGCATAGGCTTTGAGGTTTCAAAAGCCCACACCAGGCACGGTCTCTTTCTCTCTTCCTGTGTATCAGGGTGTAGCTCTCAGCTACTGCACCAGAGCCATGCCTGCTGCCATGTTTCTTGCCATGGTGATAATGGATTAAGCTCCTGAAACTATAGGTGAGCTCCAGCTAAATGTTTTCTTTTTAATGAATGTTGCCTTGGACATGGTGTCTCTTCACAGCAATAGACCAGTAACTAAGATGAATATTTAAAGGCAATTATCAAGATTTGAAAAAGAAAAAAATTAGGCCAGGAAAATAGCTCAGCAGGTGCAAGTGCTTATCCCCAAGAACTATGGCCTGAGTTTGACCCCCAGGATCCGCATGATGGAAGGAGAGGACTCCCACAGGTTTTCCTGTGACCTACAAAGGTGAACCATGGCATCCGCTCCCCTCTCCAGACATACAAATAAAAATGTAGTAGAAAATGTTTTTAAAAGAAAAGCTAAACCATTTTGTTTTGTTTTGTTTTGAGACAGGGTCTCTCTACATAGCCCTGAGTCTCCTAGAACTCACTATGTAGACCAAGCTAGCCCCAAACTCAGATCCAACTTGCCTCTTCCTGGGATTAAAGGCATGTAAACACCATGTCCAACTCATAAAACCAATTTTAAAGCAGCTGCTTCTCTTGGCTGCTTCTAGAAGTAGGCCTTTCCTCCCATCATTATTTTGGTACCATTGTAAGGATGTTTTGCCATCTTGCACTTCATGCATTCCTATAAAGCTTTGTGGAGTCCTTTCTGAGGATAATGTACAACGTAAACAAGCAAACCAAACAAAACCGCTTTCCCAGGGAGAAAATATCATCTTGGTAGTGACTATACAATAGGAAAAGGAATGATTTACTCAAGGAAAAAATAAGCAAGACTCATGAGCTCGAGAAGAAGAATTTGCTCTTTTTACTGGCAGTGACCTTATCTTGGTAACTTTATACGTGATGAGTCAGAAAGACCCAATGCTTCTGATGGTGAGCAAAGTTCTATTAGGATTGTGGCTTAGGGTACTATTCATGAGGGAAATCCAAACCTCCCAAGAGGAATTTTCATCAGAGGGATGTTTTTTAGTGATTTACTGGCCACGAGGACTGGGTGTCATGAGAATTTTCGAGCCTAATGGGACCAAACAATAATAGAGCAAATTTGAATTCACCAAAATTCACTTGATGGAACTGGGAAGTTTATATTAGGCTTACTTCCAGAGCAATGAGTGAGGGTTTATGGGTAGGAACATAGGCCATCATAAAGAAAACACTCTCCAGTGGCTGCATAGATTAAGCTTTCCCTTCCTTTATCCCTTCTCACCTATATGCCCTTGCCCTTTCCAGAGCCTCTGAAGTCAATGCAATTAGCACAAAATTGCATGCAGCTGGTTGGGTGGGGTTTCTGGATGCTGATGATCCCGTGACCCTCTGGTGCCTTCTCCTTGTATGGCAGAACATCAGCGGTCAATTAGCCCTGTTGGGATGTTTTATGGCAAGCAGACCTAGCCTAACTCCTGAAGATGATGGTAGTGGGATTGGAGGACAGCCCTATTCAACACTGGGGTAAACTCTAAAAGAAAGTGACTGGGAATTGGAGGGCCTGCAGTACCTAAACTGTCAGAAGCCCCAATGTTGGATGCCATCTATCAGTCGAGGCTGGACCCTGACACTGAACCATGACCTCCTGTTTCACTTTTAAAATGCTCCAAGCATCTCAGGAGGTAAACTATGCTGCAGTTCACAAAACTTTCTGCTTTCTGAAGTGTGGGGACATTGATGTGCTCAATGTCAAAATCTAGTCTTGTCTTGACCCTTTGACCCTTAGAGTCCAGTGTTCTTTCCAATTTGCCTTATGGTATCTTGGAGCAGCAGCTGGCTTCACTCTTCCATAACCCCTATGAAGACCAAGATTGGGTTGAGTTTTTCACTGCTGAGGGATGCTTGACATGTAATAGGCCCTCCATACATATTTGTTGGCTAAGTGAAATACAGTTACAAGCTGGCTGAACTTCTTACTGCTTTTAGGGAGCGAAAAGGGGTTAAAAGATGTGAAGGAGAGTTAATTTATTGTCCGAGTCTCTTCTCCAGGAAGAGAGCTCAGTCCCTTGAAGATAAATGATTTACTATTTTTATCACCTCAAGCCTTACGTGATTCTTTCACCAGCTCTCTCTAGCCAGCTACTCCTCAGCCAGGGAGTTTTTGTCTTTATGGTTAAGATCTGTTGGTTTTCCTATCTCTAGATATCCTGGAGCGTTTTGTGTGTGTGTATTTTATCATATATGGTATATTAGTAATATATTATATAGTAATTATAATGTAATTAATATAGTCACATGTAACCTATAACTATAAATATACATAAAATATGTATATATTTGTTTTATATATACACACATATATTTCTGTGCATGTGTGTATATATATGTATGTTTGGAGTATAGAAATATATAAATTAGATCTTTTTGCCAGACCCACAAAATTGGTTTCCCAGCAGTGGCATCCGTTTGAAAAATCTTTATTTGGTTCAAACTAATCCTGAAGTTTTTATTTTGCCCTAAAGAGATAGCTGAGGCAATGCTTTGCTGTGATAGCTCAGCTGTGATCATTCCTGGTAATTGTCTTTGAACAGTTTGTCGTCAAGTTCTATGAGTTGGTGTCAGGTTCTCTGCGTAGGTCAGTTGAGGATACCTAAAGGCAGTCTGATGACTTCCATCTGGGTCTTAATAAACACTGCCTGCTCCCAGGTGTTTGGCAATTATCACTGAAAAAGCACCCCAGGAGAGGGACACAGGGAAGAGAGAAACGAGAACAAGCCATCAGCTCTTGAGATATGACAGAGGCTGGAGCTCAGTTTGGCCGCTGGAACATTCTCAAAGGCCCTCTGTCATCCAGGCTAGCTTTGTTTTTCTTTGGTAGAGTTAGAAAAAGGTGCCTGTTGGTTGGCCTGCTGGCTGCACTCTGAGGCGAAACAGCCTGCTTAGGCTGGATGAAATGGTTAGTCATTCCTTCACTTTCCTAGCTATTCCCCTGCACTGAGGTTACCTTTCCCTAAGAGCAGACACAAAGATAATGTTATGTTTTCTGCCAAGAGGTAGACCCGAGAAAGTTCTGGCAAGAGGTAGAGTGGCTGGTGATGACTGAATGATTTTTATGTGGACAAATTGGCCAGAAGGAGTTTTTCAAAAGTTGGCTTCAGGAATTACATCCTTTTTCTTTTTCTCACAACGAATGAGCCATGTTGAGCTTATTTGTAATTATACAAGTCCCCATTCATTAGCAACCAGAAGGGGGTCCCAGCTCTAGGACTTTGAAAGCAAGGCTCTCTATTCGGTCCAAGGTTGAGCACAATTTCAGCATTCAGCTTCAATGCTGCCAACTCAGGTGATCTGAGCATCCTTTGATGCCTATGTAGGAAGTAGAGAGCCAAACCTCTCTCATGCAGTAGAGAGACCCGAACCTCTCACTTGAGTTTATAAAGCTCATCCCTTGTCATCTGTTTCAGGGATGTGGAAAAACTGAAAACACAGAGCTTCGATTTTAATCTTGTGTTACAAGGGAAGAGAATTATCCTATAGCTACCGGGCGTTGGATGACTCAGCCTTCAGTCTCCTTATGGGAGTTGGCTACAAAGGCCACTTCACTGAAACAAGAATCCATCCAGGGCATGCCTCTGGCACTGCTGGCCCCTGAGAATAAAGGATGCAACTTCTGATTTTTAAATGTTTTCTTTTTTCAGAAAGCAAAAGTTGATTATTTTGGTATTTATTCATTTATTATTGCTACATTTGCTTTTTTGAGATAAGGGATCACCATGAAGCTTAAGCAGGCCTTGGACTTGTGCTCCTCCTGTTTCAGCGCCCCTCAAGGACTGGGATTTATAGGCATTTTCCACCGTGCCTGGCTCTGACAGAAAAATAGTGCTTGCCTTGGCATTGGGCATGATTATTGTTTGTGTGCTTGTGTGCTTTTGTGTTGTGAAATGGGAGATGGAGTATCATGGGGGACAATGTGCTGGGGTGGAGGAGGAGATAGTGTGTGATGGGGTGTGGCAGGGAGAGGTGTGATGGCACGCGAAGTGGGGACAGTGTGATGGGGCGTGATGGTTGTGAGGAGGCTGTGGTGTCGTGGCACTTAATTACTTGTGGCCATCATCAAAGCATGTTTATATTTCATAGATCCCCGGAGCTGCCCTTTGGCCCCGATTACAAATGTAGAAGAGACCACCATAAGGAGCCAAGCCAAAGCCAGGACTCTACACCTGCTGCATGAACTGTCCCTACCATATTGTGCCTCAGTTTCCTTGCCTGCGAAAGAAATGAAAACCAGTGTTCATTCAGAGCCTTGCTGTGATGGTTAAGTGCATTAAAAACTGACACATGAATGTATTTATGGAATATAATTTCATTATATTTAATGCCTTCAATGGAAATCTATATTCCGTAAATATAATGTGAAAATAAATTGCAAATATATTATACACATATGCGTTTGAAGTGAATGTGGGTCTTTTATTAAATATTTTCTTCAGCAGTTGGAATTTTAAGAATTACAACCGTGTTACATTTAGAGGTCCTCTAGGCTTGCCATAGCCATCTTCCCAGCCATATACACACAGATATGTATACACATGCAATGTATTACACATTACATATAATAGATATATATTTCATGTGTGATATGCATACACACATGTATATATGTAAATATACCTTTATTATACATGCATATGTGTATATTACTATAGAAAAACTAACCAAGACACCAATGCTCCAAATGTTCTTGGGGGTCTTGGTATTTTTTTATATTTTAATGGAAACAGAAATAAAGCTGCTTAAGGAGGGGGATGTTTTAGGAGACCCAGGGAGAAGGGGCAGGTGTGGGAGGTGCCAGGGGTCCCTCTACTGGTTAAAAGGCTTCTTAGAGCCTGGTGGAGAAAGTGCAGCAGGGTTGGTATCAGTTCAGGACTTGAGTGACCCACGGTGGTCGGGGTTAGGTGCGGAGGAGGCTCACAGCGCCCCAGCAAAGGAAGCCGTATGAAACATCCTGCGGATCCCTCCCTCCGATAACTGGGGAATTTTAGGAATATAGATAGCTAAGGTCACTGTGGTTGTAAGAGTTTGTATTAGTCTGGCTAGCAACATTCAGGTGTCATATCTTCAATTCTAAACCTGTCGTCAGTTCTAAGATTTCTTTTGATTTGAAAGTACTGGTTTTGGGGTCTTAGAAGATGAAGATGTGTAAAATTAAAATACATGAACATTAGCCTTGGCTATAAAATGCATTTTAATATTAGAAACACTAAGAGGTATATTGTGAATTAGCGGCACTTTTAGCCTTGAGAAGCATATTATAAAAATCAGTTTATTTTGAGTTCTGTAAGCAAATAGACCAGAGTTGTTTTCTGGCTGGTTACTCTATAGATCTTTGATGTTGAGGTGAGCTCAAAGGTTTTGGTACTTGTTGGAGGACAAGGCGAGGACTGGGGAATTGTCCTGTCCTGTATGGAGTCACGGCAGTAACAGTCATTGCCACGGACCAATGACCTTCAACTATGCCTGACGTGTTCAGTACGTCAGCTCCAGTTCCCTCTGGCTCCAACCCCATTTTCCAGATATGGAATCCAGGATTCAGGATTTTGTTGTCTAACTATTTTCTTGAGAGTCTCATGATCATGCTGGCCTCTAACTGGCTATCCAGCGGAGGATACACTGGAACTCTGTCCTCTTGCCTCCATGGCCCGAAAGCTGGGATGACAGGCCTGTGACACCACACACAGCTCAGAAGGTCTAAACGCGCCAAGGTCACAAAGCTACAGGATGATGGAATTGAGATTTGAAACACCGACTGCCCCAAAGTTCACGCTTCAAGGGCAGGGAAAGATGAAATGGTTAAAGTTTGAACCGAAGAGAGGACGCAGGAAAACGGGGGAGAGTCCTAGCAAGGGACTAGGGCCTTGCATAAGGTTGTGCAGTTCCCGCCTTAGCGCTATAGCAACAACGAGCTCAGGCGTCAGGCAGAAGGCATTTTGTGCACACTGCCTTTCAATCCAACGGCAGCCTGTAGGAACGAGGAGTGTGCCCATTGTATAGACGAGGCAACTGAGCCGGGAAAAGGATTCATTTGGTTAAGTTTCAGCCAGAGTCTGTTTGGCTCCAAGCTGGCAAGTGCTTACATCCAAAAAAAAATTTTAAATCAACGGTGACTTCCATTTGCCCTGACAAATCAAGACATCTTTTCAAAATTTGGGTTTCTCTTTTTGGCCTTGCTCCAAAGCCCCCATCCCCCGCCCCAGGGTGCATGAGATCGCTTTTGTAGCCACAGCTTTCTTTTCCGAGTTCACATCGGAGGATCCACACGGTGGCAGTGTAACCTCACAAAGTTCAAACATGAAGGTGGGGCGGGGGAGGGGGAACAAACAAAAAACATACTTCTTCCCTACTGTACTAGGCAGGCCAGACCGAAGTCTGACAGGAAAACATGGAGCGTCAGTCGGGCCCTAATTAGACTGGCCTTAACATTCTGCCCTTCCCGGGTGCAGGCACAGACTCTTCCCTGCCAGCTACGACCAGGGTAAAGATTCCAGAGACCCCCATGCTCAATGACAGCTGCGATTCTAATACCACCACGTGGAGAGCACTCCACGAACTCTTCAAGGCCAGGAAACGCCAGGAATATTTCAAAATATTCTGTACCTGACCCTCACAGCCCCTTCTCTTTAGGCTTTCTGAACAAGGGAGACTGTCTTAAGGTACAAGAGGAACGAAGCCAGGAAGACGAAGAAGGGGGAAAAAGAGGGTGGGCATTGGCTTCAGAGCGCAAGGGTCCCAGGACCTCCCCAGCTGCATGGCTTT
>LOEQ01000032.1:301675-315127 GCA_001685075.1 Bramus lutescens | reverse complement strand
AGACAGAGAGAGAGAGAGAGACAGAGAGAGAGACAGAGAGACAGAGAGAGAGAGGTGTAAGAAGGCATGCTGCACCTATGAAATCACAATACAGCTGCCTAAACAAGACTTACATAATGGCCATACCAGTCTGCATCCTAACATGGCTGGGGGAATCTCACAAGGCCCATTCCTAATTGAAGAGCTATGTGTGGTTAATTGACTTTGGGTATATGTGTGCTGTGGGGTAGGGAACCAGTTCTCTGATTCTGCCAGACTCTGACCAGTCCTGTGTGTGTGTGTGTAACAATCATAGAAGAGATCATGAATCTAAGAGGGAGTTGGGAGGACATGGAAGAAGTTGCGGGGGGTAGGGAGGAGTTGAAATGATATAATTACAGTGTACGCCTGTGTGAAATTCTTAAAAAAAAAGTTTAAGGTTAATTTCATGAAGCTAAAAGCATAGTACCTGTCATCAAGAGCCACTATTAATAGCAGAAATGTAATGAAAACTTTCTAACAAGGATGGGTATACTCATAATTTTTGAGACCGGGTTCCTCTGTTCCTTTGGAGCCTGTCCTAGAACTTGCTCTTGTAGACCAGGCTGGCTTTGATCTCAGAGATCCGCCTGCCTCTGCCTCCCGAGTGCTGGGATTAAAGGCGTGCGCCACCACTACCTGGCTTTAATTTTTTTTAAATCAGAGTAACATGCAATGCCATTCCTACTACTCCATAATGACCATACAGCGCCTACAGAGAAATGGCCATCTTGAGATCTGCCCCTCCTATCCCTATCTGTGACTCAGGTTCTCTCTTTACTTCCTGTTATTTCTTCTGCTTAATATTTCATTGCTAGATAGCATGCTTATATTTTTTGATTTAGCTATTTTACATAATAGAAATATTTGGCGTCTCATCCTCAGCCCTACTTCATCTCCATGTTTGGCGATTGAGAAGGACGATTTTTCAAGATTCCGCATAATAACTATGCTCGTGTGGTTTTTCCTGTCTGTGCCACTGCCGCCCAGTGCTCGAGTCTGTGTGATTGATAACGAACAGAAATTTACTGGCATATAACTCTGGAGCTGTGAAATCCAAAATCCAGATGAGAGCCTTTGTCCTCTGTCACTGCAGGGGAGAAGGCAAGGGGACAGGGTGGAGGTTAGGGTAGTCAGCAAAAGTACAGCAGAGAGAGATTGAGTATACACGGGCAGGGTGAGCACAGGATGAACTTTTGAACTGTATGGGAAACCTACTACCAAACTAAACAGCATTGAGCTACACATGAAAGCAGAGCTCAGGCATGTAATCAGGTCTTAATGCGCTACTTCCTATATACTGCATTGGAGATAAAGGATTCAAATAAAATTGGTGCACACAGCCGAACCATAGCTTCATGGCTTAGCACTGCCTTTTGCTTTTCTTTCTCGTTATTTTTGTTTTGAGGCAGCCCAGACTGGCATGGGACTCACGGCAATCTTCTTGCCTCATCTTCCCAGTACTGGAACTCCAGGTGGGTACCACCATGCCTGGCTAAGTATCGTGTTTTAGTAGCAAAGGATGCAATGCGTAGATCAGCAACAGGGAATGAAATGTCCACTGAAGTTCAGAGAAGCAGTCACAAGTTCCCAGAGTCCTCCTCTCCCATACAGGTTTATTTAGTATATATACAAAGCGCACACACACACACACACACACACACACACACACACACACATATAAAACTCTAGGCTTATCTATAAAGCAGGTATTCAGTACAATCCATGTCGTTGGTACAGTTTAGGCATAGTAAATCACTCAGAACTTAGCCTGTAAGCCAACATGCCAGCCAGGAGCCAAAGAGCAGACATTGTAAGCAGAACAGTTTGCTTTTGTTACACTAATGTTTTTCTGCACAATAGTTGTGTTAAAAATTCATACTTGAGCCAAGTAATATTCCTATGATTAATTTCCAAGAAATAGGAATAGGTCTTCTTTCTTGGACCGCTTTCCCCTGAAGTCAACAATTGCCTCATTTGGGTTATTGTGTTCAGTTGCCTAATTTTGTGTGGTAACTACTACTAATTATTCTCTGAAAACGCTTAAAGAATTGTCAAGAGGGTGGCTAGCAATGCGATTGGAAGGTAATCTGGGGCCATATTACAAGAAGTCTTGTGCGCTGTGTGTTGTGAACTGAACGTCAAATACAGTCCCTAGTCCTCAATACATTGTTATTAGGAAGGAGAGGAGCGGACTTTGGGAGGTAACTGAACCACCTTGAGGAAGAAGAAAGATGAGAGACTCCATTCCTAACAAATACTTGATGCTGGGCTGTCCTGCCAGAATTGGAAAGGTTGATATTTATAGTAGCAATGCCCCTTCAAATTTAGGGCTTGTGTCCCTTTCCTGGGAGAACTTCGACTGTATTGTCCATATATATATATATATTAGATATAGATATATAGATCTATATATCTCACAAATATGTTAAATTTGAGTAAAAAAAGATATAAATAGCATCTCATATGGCCGACCCAAGACTGACCTTGAACATCTAATCCTCCTCTCTCCCAAGAGCTAGGATTTTAGGCATGTACTACCATGCCCAGGTAATGCAGTATTGGCACAGAACCCAGGGCATGCTAGGCTAGCCCTTTACCAATGGAGTCACATTCCCGGGTCCCTTTATACCACTCAAATCCCCACTAAGACTTGAGATCAACTTGTAACTGTGAGTCCTGGTATAAAACAGAATGATGTACTTCCAAATTCATATAAAATGGTAGAGAGTAAGCATCCCCAATCTGAAAAGAAGAAATACAGGCATAGGAATGTGGAGGAATGCTTCAAAGAAATACCACACTAGATCAGAATTGAAAAATAGATGGTTACTTATTTAGGGCTAGACTCACAAATCAGAATCCTCTGTTTGAACGGAGATCAGAAAACGAACCCTGCAACTGGAAGGAGGGGTTGGGGAAGAGGCCTGATGCATGCTCGACATCGGCATATACAGTAGAAGAGGCCACGCCCCAGTGGGCGGGTAACCACTAGCTGTAAGACTTCCTACAGCATAGGAAGGAGACAAAAATAAGACAAAACAGCAACAAGAACATCTAATCCTTTAACTTTTATTGATATCTGGGGTACATGATATGGTGTGAACTGCAATCTGCTTAGGCAGCCCCTCTTAGCCTTTAACACAGAGTCCCTCTCCAAGGCTGGATTCTCGGCAGATGTTTCACGTTTCTGGTGCTCCTGACATCCCAGGATCTCCACTGCAGCTTTAACCCCACCCTCAGAGTTTCATCCATTGCCCTCTGGGGAGAAGCCTGCAGNGACAATGGCCACTCCACACGCACTGCTTAGTCTCCCAAGCTTTCCTTAGATACCCGAAGAGAAACCTCCAAGACCAATGACTTCCGAGCTCTGCATCCTGGAAAACCAACATCACATGGATCAGCCTCTAACTTGAGCACCAGCCTGCACCCACTTGGAATATGGCTGATGTGGCCTCTGAGTCCCTAAGCCGTTGAACATGGTGAAGTAAATTACAAAGAAATGACTTCCTGGGTAGTCTTCTGCCAGCGGGGAACAATGGAGCTCTCTTCTCAAGAGAGTCTTTAAATGAGTTTATACTTTTAGACCTTTGAGGCTACACATGGATAGTAAGATCTTGTTTGTTACTGACATGTCAAGTCATCTTTCTGTTTATCCCAAAGAATGTGGGTTTTTTTGTTGTTGTTGTTGTTACTGATGTGAATTTCTTCAGAAACCACACCATCCTTTAGACCCAACTTGGTTCTGGCTTTTCTGTTCAAGCTGCAAGATTTAGAAATCGTTCTGTTCTGCTTTTGTTCCCATTATCAATTAAACCTGACTAAAAGCAGCTAGCAACAGTCAAGCAAATGCCCCAATATTGGTCTGCCTTGAGATTTTTTTTTTTTGCTATATCATCTAGTTTGTCACCTTTAACTTAGCCTAATAAATGTCTTGGGAAAATAAACAGAATCTAGAGAGGTTCTTTGCCACCATACAGCATTCAGCACGTCCTATAATGCAACTCTTAATGGAGTCCTCATTCGCCCCAGAACCCTTAGGGCACCAATTTGACTGTTTACATCCTGTTGGCATTTTCATCTTCTGAGTTCTGCAAAAATTACCCATTAAACATTACCTTACAACATTCCAAGGATTTTCTAGCTCACCTGCCCAAATTCCTTCAAATTTGTCTTTAAAACTAATTTCAAGTGTGTCTGGACCACATTGTTGGAAATAACCACAACATCGGCCCCAATTCTCTACTACCGATTTCCCATTAGTTAGAATTTTCATTGGGTCTCAGTTTGAGAAGGTTCAGTCCATGGTCTACTGGATCTACTGCTTTGAGCCTCGTGTAGCATAATGATGGCAAAGGCTACCCACTTCATGGTAGCCAGGAGGCAGAGAGAATAATAGGAAAAGGTTGGGATCAGGGGCCAAGATATGTGATCTTCAAGGACGCATCCAATGGCTTGCTCAATGTCATTGTTTTTCCATTTTCCTTTCCTCCATTAAGATAGAAACGAGACCTTTCAATTCTACCTGGAAATGGTATCTTTTTGAAGTCAAAGCATGTAAACAGAAGGGTCACCTACATCTTAAGTGTTACACCTAGATCTTACGTGTTACAGATTTCAAACTGCCTTTCAGTGCTGAAACCGATTTGTTTTCTTGACCTTGTCAACATCCAAGGTTAACCACGTATGTGCATGGATAATCTAGGCAATGGACTTCTGCTTATTGGAATAATTTATAAAGTCTGCTTTGTATGTTTCTCCTCTGCTGTCAATTACATGCTTCAAGAATGGAGCTCAAGGGCATTTTTAAAGGTGTCTCCCTGCTGATATCCCCCTGGTATCCAGTCCTGAAATGACTTTGAGGGATCCCCTGAGCAGCAACAGGGCTCACTTCATGGAGACAAGCCAAGACTTCCATTGGATAGACAAACTTCTCTCTTTAGCCTTAGTACATTTCTGTCTACTAACATAATTCTACATCCTTTTAGCATCCATTTTCTTATCTGTCAACTAGGGAATTGATGGCAAGCTTAGAAGTAACTATTTAGCAGGACTTTTACAGTTGGATGGCAGCCTGTATGTGAAAGCATTAAACCAATGACTATTTCAGATTCTCCTTTAGCATAGAGTTGGGGGTACAAGCTTTTGACTTTATTAGTCTCTCATCTTTATTGTCCAAATGACTTTGAGCAAGCCATTGAGTTATCCCCATCAATGTTCCTAAGATATGAACCTTATTATGGCTTACCTCTCTGCTCTGTGATCAATCCCTCCTGGTCTCAGGGTTCCAGACACATCGGCCTGTTCCAACTTAGAAGGAAGCTACCTCCATTGAGGCCTTGCACATTCATTCTCTGCTCACTCAGGATGAGTCCATGTCATGGGCTTCTCCATCACTCTGTTTGTCCTCATCCTCAGGGAAGGTAGCCTCTGTGCACTTTTGTATATGACATGACAATTGCCTGGCCTTCCTAAAAGCAGATGCAATGTGTATGCTGCTTTTTTTGGGGGGAGGGGTAGTCCCATCTAAACCCTGGCCTATGGGTAGACACTTGGTAAATATTTGCTGACTGAATGAAGAAAAAAATAATTCAAATGCAGTTAATAAAACCCACAGAGCAAAGAAAGAATAGTTATAAAAACTAAGATATACTAACAACTACATCAGATGCTAAAGACAGTCCCCAATAAATGAAATAATTATTTGCTTTACCTATGGATTACACAGGAATTTGATCCATTAGAACACATACATAATTTACAAACTAATATATAAAAACATTGAAAATGGTGCTTGAGGATAAATGAATATGCAAAGGAAAGGTCAGGTGAAGAGCTAGAATATTTAGACCAGAGGGTGCTTTAAGGTTAATGTAAACAAACTGCAAACGTGATTCTATGATTGCTAGGGGCCCACGTCAAAATTCCAGTTTAATCAGGTCCATGATGGTCAGCACCCTGAGGGGAAAGTCACTCTAGTTTTCTGGAGGTCGGGCACAGGAGAACACATTATTTTTATAGCCTTCTATTTCCTCCAATAAAGGGGATTTCTTTGAAGAAGCTGTACTTATTTTCTTCATAGCTCTTTGGGCAGGTTGGCAGCCTTTGAAAACCCACAGCAATAGAAGACCTGGGATCCTGTTTCCAGATTATTCCCCCTTTTCTGAAAACTCCTGTCTCCCTGCAATTAAAAGATGAGTTATATAACTGTGGAGTTTCCAAGAGCTGGGGTGGTGGTGGGAAGCCCTAAATCTGATGGGTTCTCTCTCAAGGTATCTGAACACCCCAACTGACCCTCCTTTATTCTGTCCATACTGGTACCCTAAGGTCCAGAGTGAGCCACCCAGTCTCCCTTAAGCTCAGCTCTTCAGGGGGATACAGATACATACCTCAAAGAGTATCTCAGAAGAGGAATCAGATGAGCTTTGCCTGGCAGAGCCCATGTTCCATAAATGATTCCCCTTGAATTTGTATTTTTATGTGCTTTTAAATTTATTTGTGACTTAGCAATATACTAAAGATGGTTTCATAACCTCTAATCTTTCTATCTGATATAGATAGGTGTATAAAACTTAAGTGTCTATGCAAAAAATTTCCCAATGAGTAGGACCTTGCCAGACTCATGCAAGTTAAAATGGGTCATGAAATTATGCATTCATTGTCAAGAGTCAAGAATGCCTTAAAAGACGGCCTACGTTGTGTTTCTCACCTTCATAGCCTTTACCCTGAGGTTTGGGGGCCACCCCTCAGTTGACCTTAATTACTGTCAGAGATTTCTCCAGATAGATTCTCCGAAGGTTTATTTTGACTCCCGTCAAATTTCTGAGTTAAGAAAAACAGTAGTAACTCAGATTTATAAACTCGCCGATGCCTGAGAAATGTCTCCTTGCCTCTTTAAGCCATTCAAACCTGATCCTTCTGTTTGAGAAGGTCATGAGAAATGCACAGCAAGTTCACAAGCCACTGCATGTATGGTGGCTTCTGGGACAAAGTCACAGGAGGACTGAAGTGTATTTATTGTCCTCCTCTTCAACATAGTCACCAGAGGAGTATGATTAGTTGGATAGTAATGTCTCTGTTTATTTTTTATTTCTGAAAGAAAGAATTCTGGTAGTACAAGGAATCTAAAATTAGAAATTCTGTGTGTCTCATTATGGCTTGTGGGACAAAGAAACTAAAACAATGGTAGTTTAAAAATAAAGTTGATTTGTTTGCTCTGGTAGTGCCAGAAATATGGCTTCTCAGAGCAGTAAAAGGGGATTATAATTATGTGGTTGTAATGTAATAGCAAAAATATATCTAGCCTTGAACATCTTAGCTGGTAAAAGGTGGACAGAATTATACAGAGAAATCTAGGGTGCTTGTTTCTGTTTCAAATATTTAGATTTACTAGTTCATGGATATTGAATTAGGAAGGCTTCAATAGCAATAACTGCCTAGGGGCGACAGTAGCTTGGCGGGTAGGATATTCTATTTTGAGCATTATTTTATATCGTCTGAAACAAAATTTTGCCTTTCAATGTTTGAAACCTGGATAATGGCCACAAGGGCAGTCCCTCAAGGCCATAGTTTTTGCACTATGAAATACTGTTCCATAATCCTCCCCTGGGACGAACAACGGGACATTTATAGCAGCGTGCTACCAACATATGTATTCTATTATCCACAGAGCATTTTGAACTGAGCAATAATGTGAAGGAGAAGCTGCCATTTTCTTTCCATGGAGTCTATGGGAAGTGGGGGAAGTCCCGAGTGAGTGTGTGAGGAGTGGACCAGGTCCCGAGTGAGTGTGTGAGGAGTGGACCAGGTCCCGAGTGAGTGTGTGAGGAGTGGACCAGGTCCCGAGTGAGTGTGAGTTGTTGACATGGGTACAACACATCAAGAACTTCAACGCCTCAGGCCCATGGGAGCGGCAAAACCCTCACAGGGCGAGGCTAGGAGACACGGCCAAACCATCTTCTGGTGCAAGTTTAAGTGTTTACATATGATTGAGTACTCAGTTCAGAAATCATCACCCACAGCTTCCTCCTCTGGAATGACTGCAGCCTGAGAGGGCTCCTCTGCAGAGACTTCCTCCCTAGCTTAGTGTAACACGCCTGCTTGGTCATCGGCATACCATAAACCCGCCTTCCTATCCAGCAGTGTATATGCCTCCATTCAGATGTGTAAAATAAGCACGCTGAGGTTCCAGGTCGCTGTTGCAGTTGGTGTCCCCCAATAGAGCAAGCACAGCCCCCATCCCAGCCTTTCTTTCTGTGTGTCTATGTGCCTGTGCTTTCTTTATTCCCCTCCTCTCCCCAGTTAGTCAACCCCCGACGCTGTGCCGAGCACAGCAGAAGTGCTTACAGGATTGGGTTAGACACACAGCACCTTCGGCTCCCTCAGCTCTTTAAGGCTTGGACTTGAGATTTGTACTCCATTTTTAAGGAAAGAAACCAAGGTTCGGAAGTTTCAATGACACCCGATGTGTATGGTGGAACATACCCCCTAACCCGGAATGGTTGTGGCCGATTATTTCTTCTCAATGGGCACTTGTGAACATGTGTGCGGCAACTGTGACAGTCACAGAAGGACCGCTCATCACACTGTGAGGGGAGAGGGACACCATGACCTTTGTGACTGCTCAGGTCGTCTGTCTTCTTGGCTCTATTCCGTGATGCTTCCTCTAGAAGGTATCTAGTTGATGATGGTTGGGGACTCTAGACTTGTTTATCTAGATACCTACATAGGTTGTTTCTGTGCCCTGGGGTTTGGAAACATGTGATTCTCATCTGTGGGAGTGTGAGCTGAGCAAGTGGCTTTTTTTTTGGGGGGGGTCTCATTTTTATATTGCTGTAATTAGCTCTATGCTTGTACAAAGTGAGTATTGCCTGATAGACCGAGAGCCTTTGTGGTCCATTTACGCCTATGTTACAATTAGAGCATCCTCAACAGTAGACAACAATAATGCCGTAAAGACAACAGGAGGAGTGGTAGCTGCTATCCACCGAGAATGAGGAACTTATCTGGCGAAGAGGACGAGGCATCATTTGCTTGCAAACAAGCTGGGCTCATAGATTTGACCTTCCTAATTGCCTTTTCCAGACTGAATTTAGACCTTTAGACATGCAATAACAAAGTGATATTTTCTGTTGTCCTTCTCGGCTAGGAGTCCAGCGCTGGCAGCGTCCACTACTTTAATCTCTAAAGAGATGGGTTTTTTGCAATCATTTGGGTCCTATTGCATTTCTGCACTTACTTGATTGATAAAATTCATGGAATGGAAAATGAAAGCACGAGTGCTGATTTTAACGATAAGAGATTTGGGTTCATAAACTTAATTCGATTTAGAAAAACTAAAGAGATGGAAATAATCTAGATGCCCCAAATGAGGACATTTTAGCCTTAATTAGACATATTGACTTTAGACCAGTTGACTGTAATTTCATTGCCGAGCAAAGAATACAATTTTAGAACACGTGTAAAATTTCAGAAATCTGTGGGAAAGGTTATTTTCTAAACAGAATATGAATTTTATTTTTATGGTACACTAAGTACCATATGGAGACTTGCTTAGAGGATATGTGATAATGATGTACAGTCTTTAAATTCTGTTTTTTTTTTGCATGTGTGTATGCAATGCTTTATGTAGAGCAATCTGAATGTCATGCTTCCTTAGTTCTTCAAATAATTCTTCAAAGTAGGGAGAGCTTTTACCATCGTAGAGAACCCATAAGCTTACGAAGTGGCAAATCTATGTGCACTCATTGGCTGGGATTGTTAGACCCAAGAACCACAGGTTCTCAACTTCAGTAATGCAACTGATTTACCCACCAGTCTAGAGGCTGCAAGTCCACTATCAAGTTGCTGGCCAGCTTCCTGAGGCCTTTCCCCTTGACCCATATCTCTCAAAATATCATCATCTGAAAGCACTGGTATTATTGGGTTAGATTTTCCCAGATGACTTTACTTTGTCTTAGTTACCTTTAATGTTTTTTTTTTTTATGGGGAGGGGCACACAAGCCATAGCAGGAACACGGAGGTCAGAGGACAGTGTGGTTGGTTTTCCCTCTCCCATGTGCATCCGGGGAATTAAACTCAGGTCAACAGGCTTGCCAAAAGAGTCCATCTCTCTGGCCTCTGGCTTCTGTTGTAGTATAGCTACCTTTAAAGGTCCTATTTTCCTGCTGGGCGGTGGTGGCGCACGCCTTTAATCCCAGCACTCGGGAGGCAGAGGCAGGCAGATCTCTGTGAGTTCGAGGCCAACCTGGTCTACAAGAGCTAGTTCCAGGACAGGCTCCAAAACTATCGCAACCCTGTCTCGAAAAACAAATAAAACAAAACAAACAAAAGGTCCTACTTCCCAATGCAGTCATAGTCTGGGATTTTAAGGGCTAGGACTTCATATTATAAAGTTTTAGGGGCGTAAAACTCAAGTGATAGCATTATGAAATGATTCATAGTGATTTAAACCACTATGCAGTATGCAGGTGGCAAAGAAGAAAGTCATAGTTAGGAGGTCAGTGAAACAGGTGTTTCAGAGCACCAGAAAAAAAAAAAAATCGGTGACGAGATGGCTCTTTCTTTGAAGCGATGGCTTGCTTTCTCCAGAAAACCAAACCAAACCAAACCAGTAATCTTGTGGGACCAAGCAACGTGGCTCTACGCTGAGGTTGGGGAAACTAGGCCAGGTGCATATTACCACTCTGGGAAATTGTACATTGGCTGCTCTGAGTCAAGGTGGTGACGGCACCTTGAGAGCTTTTATCTCCCTAATCAGGTCATCCGGGGAACCGCAGGGTCTGGTTACACGTCTTCAAAGGTGCTGAGCTACTTTCTGCCTCTGCAGCCTGGAAAGGTTATGAAATCAGTTGCACAGAGAGACAGAATTAATGCCGCTTGATTGAGCTAAGATCATCGTATTCTAAAAAGCAATTAAAATTATTCTGACCTTTGGAAAAGTAAATCACCAATTTTTTTTCTGTTACATTTGAATTAGAGGGAAGGCAAATAGTGAATTTAATAAGTATGAATGAGTTATGTCATTATAGAACCTTTGGGAGATTTTAATGCATTATTTTCTTTCAAGGGTAATTTAACAGTCATAGAAGCCCAACGTTTTACATTTCCTTTTATGCTGAAGAAGATTGGCATTTCGTGTATGAAATATACTACAAAGCATATATTCATGCGACTTAGCCCGGATTTCACGAATAGCCTTTCCCCCAAGTGGTCATGGGATCGTTTGCTCTGTCACTTCAATTGTCCACACGGCAAAACATGGCAAGAGGCAGAGCGACCTCTGAGCAGCAGAAATGTTGGCTGGATTGGTAGCTGGAGACCTCTGTCCTTGTACTGTCTTTGCCAATGGGGATGCTGGCTGATGGAGACTGCTGCCCTTGAATCACTGTCTTTCACGATCATGTAAGTGTTAGCTCGATTCGTGAAATGACAAGTCTCGCTTAAAGATAAACAGCTGTATTTTTTACTTACCAGGGAAAGCTCTTGTATTTTTTACTTACCAGGGAAAGCTTGCGCCACAGGAATGGAAAGTCCAAGTTCCGCTGTATCCCGTGGGAATCGCCCAGGGAGAGCGAGCACCTGGTCTGTCCCAGTTTTTCTTCCTGGGCTCCAGGTAGCCATGCCTTAACTAGGTTCCACTTCTTAAAGATGATTGGTTAACAAAGCTTCCCCCATCACTATCAGGTGTTAGTCTTGGCTCTAGGATTCTGGTAGATGGGTACCGTTGTCCTGTATCACCAACATTTTAATGGAAGGAAACAAGCTCCAATGGTTAGCATGTGACCTGCAGAATATCTTTTTTTTTTTGTCAACTTGAACTTTAATCTTTTAGTTTAATACACATTATAACATCCTTAACCAAATTTCTGTTCATTAAAAAAAAACTGGCAAAGTTAAATTTCTATTTTGACAAAAAGAGGCATACGTGTGGGCCTGCACAATTTATGGTGCATTCTACATTTTCAGTTAGATAGCTGTCATTGGACATGTTCCTGTGGAACCTGTGTGAGAAACTGTATAAGGCATGTACTCTAAAATGGTATTTTCCAGTGACAATTGTGCGTGCTCATATAATGTCTCTTTTTATTAGACTAAAGAATTGAAAAGTCTATGGTGCTCTCTCATAAGCCTGAAACTTGTTGTTCAGTACCAAATAAATGCTCTTATGTTTTCTACTACATTTTAGCATATTTTACCACTACAAACACATATAAAATATCTTTATTGAGTATGTATATTTTGAGTGAATTAGTCATTAATTGGTCTTATTAAAACTTCTTAAAAAGACCTTAGCAAAGACTATTTACATTTTACATTCCTATTTGAAATTTCCACTAGTATATTGCATTTATGTTTGTATGTGTCCATCTGTGTGTGTGTGGTATGTGGTGAATGTGTCTGTGTGTGTGTCTATGTGTCTTCTCAAAGTTTCACAAGGACAGAAATTATTTGCATGAATTATGATCCTTTGTACTTTAAAAGACACTTTTAAGTAGAATTTTTTTGCATCTTTTTGTGTCTGTGTTAAGACACCTTTATAAAATGCCAATACTTTGTAAAAAAAAAATTAAAAAGTCAGATCATCATATAATTCCACAAATGACATTCAGAGGCAAATGGGTCTATAATAGTATATTCTAAAATCATGTTATTTAATTATAATTTTGTAATTTTTTGGCAGATATTGTAATATTTTATTTAATTATCATTTCATATAAGGAACCAGACATTTGCTTAAAAATGACTTTCAGTGAGAATGCATATTGATGGTTTCTTAGTTAAAATGTCCTTATGTTTTTATTTCATTTTAGTATATTTTATTACTTCAAACACATATAAAATATTTTATTAAATATACATATTGTGAGTGAATTAGTCATTAACTTGTGTTATCTAGTAATATCAGCGAGGATTTGTTTTATTTTTTCTCGATAAATGCAAGTTATTACTATTTATTATCATTGAGACTGTTTCCATATTCCAGCCACCTTACTCCACTCATAATCATTCTGTTGGCTCGTCATTTTACTTTACAAATCATGACAACATTAATTCAAACTAAACAATTGCATGCTTATACTTCCACAGATGAGTGAAGACATAGAGGTCATGTTCATCCTGCCGCTTTGCAATCCTTGTCAAATGTTAAACCAATAAAGTTTTGGATATTTTAAGAGTGAGGTGTCTCTGGCAAAGGAGACAAAGCAGAAACAAGCAAAAGAATCTTAATCCCATTTTTTAAAATTTTCATTTCTTCTTGATTTAAGTTTTCATATCTGGTGTTTCTATACTTTAAAATGACTTCAAAAAAAATTCCCACCTCCTCCCCTCCTTCCATTTCCCTCCCCCTCCCCCCTGCTCCCCCTTCTCCTCCCTCTCCAGTCCAAAGAGCAGTCAGGGTTTCCTGCCCTGCGGGAAGTCCAAGGTCCTCCC
>LOEQ01000032.1:274184-299187 GCA_001685075.1 Bramus lutescens | reverse complement strand
GCATTAAAACCATCAGGTCCTGGGCTTTTTTTGGTTGGGAGGTTTTTTATGACGGCTATTTCCTCACTACTTTATAGGTCTATTTAAATTCTTCACCTGGTCTTGATTTAATTTTTGTAAATGGTACTTATCTAAAAACAAGTCAATTTCTTTGACATTTTCCAACTTGGTGGCATATAAGCTTTTGTAGTAAGACCTAATGATTCTCTGAATTTCCTCAATGTCTGTTATGTCCCTCTCTTCATTTCTGATCTTGTTAATTTGTGTGTTCTCTCTCCCTGCAGAATATCTGTATAGAATAGAGACCACACTGACTGCCATGGAGAAAATTAAAGCAGAGCCATGAGGAAGATTGTACCTCTAAAGATTTCTCCAGGGGAGGGCTTGGGGGCTAGAGTATCAGAAGGGACAGCAAAGGTTGGCACTGAGATGCCGATTTTATTGCCCAAGTGCATCGAGAGTTCCAGAATGTTGCACTATAGTTGCCCTGCTCTAAAAAGGAAATTTGGGGATTAATTTTCGACAGGTAAATTGTAATCATTTTATAGTATAATATTATGGTAACCAACTCGCTGACCGTGTGCACCAGGCAGCTCTGACATGCACTGTTTCATACATGCCTTAGGACCCTCAAAATGCAAAACCTTCCCTATCTGGGTACTGATCATCAGTGTCCTGGACACAGAAAGAACCTGGCAAAAATGTAGGTTGGTGTTCTGAATATGTTTAAAGGAATGTTGGCTAAGCCGTGATGTTTAGCAGCTCACATGCATTGACCGTACCGTCAACCCACAGAGCACCATAAACCAAGGCATGTCTTGTGTAAGACTTTCCCTGGGCATATTCTCAGGTGGCATGTCACTGACTGTGAAACTAGAATAATCCACTGGAAATTCTTATGTGGTTAGAGACCTACAATCACAGTTAGAATAAGAGTAAGGCTATAGGAAGAACTTGGAAGGCCTTCAGATAGAAGCATCCAGAACAAGTGACTTATAGGGACTGATTACATTTACCCATTGTGCTAGCTAGTTTCTATCAACTTGACACAAGCTAGAGTCTCCTGGGAAAAGGGAACCCCAACTGAGGAATTGCCACTCGGTTGTATTGGCCTTTAGGTAAATTTGTAGGACATTTTATTGATTCATGATTTGATGTGGGGGAAGGTCCTGCCCACTCTGGGCAGTATCACCCCAGAGCTGAGGATCCTAGTATATAAAAAGCAAGCTGAGCAAGCCATGAAGAACAAGCCAGGAAGCAGCATTCCTCCATGGTCTCTGCTTGAGTTCCTGCTCTGACTTCCCTTAGGGATGGACTCCGACTTGGAAGTGTGAATGAAACAAGCTCTTTCTTTCCCTTCTTTGGTCAGTGCCTCGTCACAGCAGCAGAAAGTAAACGAGGATACTCACCGGTTCTGATCGCTTGAAGTTGTGCATTATAATTAAATTCTGTTGAACTTTTATGCATACTGATTTTTCTTCAACTAGAGAACCGAACTTTGAAATGTTGTCAGTCAGCGGTTTGAAACAATTCTTCTAATACTATTTTATAACATATTGTTTCATGTGTGTGCGTATGCATGTGCACATAACGTATGCGTGCATGTTTCCCTTTGCAGATGCGGGACTACATAAGAATAAAAGCAAAACAGAATCTGTTGCATGTCTCCATGAGCAAGTGTTTGGGAGGATGATTGGCAGATGGAATTAGAGGGGTATTATTAAAATTCATGAACCACAGACTTTCTGGTGTATAATCTTCAAAGATGCAATGGGTTCTAAGTGTCTTTGACATGTTCTCTAATGCTTTAAGCATCTTGGGAAAAATGTTGAAAGTCTGTCAGGAACATACTGGATTTTCCTATAGCATATGGTGATGAACTAGAATATCATTTTATGGAAAAATGCTGCCATGCTGGATTCCCTGCATAACATAGCATAATCATTTTATATTTCTCTTTGGCTGTTGTCTTTCTTTTCTGCCTTTTGTTTGTTTTAACAGAACGGATTTCACTCCTGGTTTGGGGGAAAAAGTCACTGTTTCCTCTTTTCTTTTTTTTTTGTCTGTCTTTGTTTTCTGTCCTTCATTCAGGGCCTTTTGTTTTCTGCAATGAAGCATTTCTACTGAGTTCCTACTGAGGTATGAGCTTTGATCCAGTTTTCGTCTCGATTGCGCTAAGAGTTCTTTCTTTCTCCCCTGCATGGCATGTGTGCGGTCATTTCATCCCGCCTCTGAAGTAGTTGCTTTTATCTCGGGCTTGGCTAGGTTGCAAGAATGGCAGTGATTATTTATTCTCCAGCTTGCATTGGGGGGAAAAAGTACATTTTCATTTCAAGAAGATAACTAGAAAAACAATATATGCCACTGGGCCCTCTTACCACATTCTCTCTTTGGTCCCCCTGAGCTCCTTTCTCACATTGGCCATATTCCCAGAGCTGGCCTAACCTACATCACCCAGTTCCAGGCTGTTGTGGGCTGGCATCCCCCAGGGATGTCTGCTTGAGAAGCTCAATTTACAAATTCTTGGAACTGTCATATTAAACTGTTTCCTAAGGCAACTAAGGACTAACACAAACCATTACCCAAGGGCTTTGACTGGCTTTGAATTTTAGAAGTCTTATAGGTGTTTCTGGTTGGGCTGTGAATTTCAAATTCTTTGCTAGACTTTCTCACTGAACAAAACCTGGTGAGCTGGAATAAACTGATCCTCAAGACAGCTCGTAACGTCTGTGAGACAACACGTAATTTTGTTCTCTCCCGTCGTCCCCTTCCCCTGCCCTGTAAAGATGATGACATTTTCTCCCCAAAGGCACTTTCAATTCTGTGAAGTTTAAGTTTCATACTGGAAAATGTGTTGGGAAAATATGGCTGAAACTGGACCAAAACTTCTCATGATTCCCAAGGGTAGTGAGGGGAGTGAGTGTGGATTTGGCTCAAGTAGGGCCTGGAAGTCTCGGTCTTTCAGGGCAGTTAGGACCTGCGTGTCAGACCAACATTCCCTGCAAGACAATAACCAGCCAGAATAATAGTTTACATATAAACCCCCCAAACTGAAGCTGAAAATAACATCTGTAAACAAAATTTTCAAAGTTATCATTATGAGGTCAGGCTTTGGAGGAGACATTTGGAAGGGAGAAATATAAGAAAATCTTTGGTCTTCACCCAAATCCACTAAAAACTTCTGTTGCAGATGCTATTGGCTTTTCCTTGCCTTTGAAGAGACTTCTATATAGGACAAAATTGTCAGTGCCTCCTCTTTTCCTAAAAGAAATCAGCAGAAACTAAAATGCTTTCCTCACATCTCCCAGCCCAGTTCTCCAAAACACGGTTCTCAATCTACAGGTTGCGACCCCTTTGGCGGCGGCGGCGGTGGTGGTGGGGGAAGTCCATACCAAATATTCTGCGTATCAGATTTTACATTACGATTCCTAACTGTAGCAAAATTACAGTTAGGGAGTAGCAATGAAATAATTTATGGTTGGGGTCACCACAACATGAGGAACTGTATTAAAGGGTCGCAGCATTAGGAAGGTTGAGTTACTCTCAAGAATCAGAATCCAAGTGGCTCATCAACACCAATGGTATCATGATAGTAGCATGGGTAATGAGGGGAAATTATCTTAGAAATCCATACATGAAATAAGATGACACTACCCAGGACTGTGACAATGACCTTGGCTTTCTTCCCCACTTTTACCATTCCTTTTCTTGCTCAATTTCTTTGATATTAGGTAAATCTGTTTTCCATAATAATAACTATAACTTTCTATCTTTTCCTTTGTAGTTTACCTATCTGGAACTTGACTCTCTGGAGACGTGCTTAGATCAAGACTGTGGCTGTCATTGAGATCTCTAAAGTGCAGTCCAGTGGGTATGCAAATTATTTTCTTGCCAAGCATAATGGTGCGTACTTATAATCCCAGCTGTCAGGAGGCTGAGATAGGAGCATTGCGGAGGCCAGCCTGGGCTACATAGTGGTACTCTGTCTCAAAAGATTATTTTCCATCATAAAGTTAAGCAGTTAACATCCACTAGAGTTTATTTTGTCATATTGTGTACACTTTGTTACCAGCTATACTATGCTTAGAAACCCCCAAACCTTTGGAAGAGCTGGCCCCCTCTCTCTGGAAAATTCTTTGTTCTAGTTCTGGCTTACTGGTACTGATTGGTTAAATCACAACTCAAATATAACTTCTGGTAGGCTACCTTTCAACAATATTACCAGCCCTATTTATGAAACTTTTGAAGAAAACTGACATACAACATGACCCTCCCAGCCTTAGAGACTCCAGGGCTGGGAGAACACAGTGAGGGGTGGCACCATCTCCTCACCACGGTCTTCCCTGGGCCTTCTATGTGTATCTCTCTAGCACTGTCACTTTTAAAAGACGTGCTTTGTGTGGAGAATAAAGAACCGGGATCTTCTTATTTTGCAGTCCTGGGCCAGCTTCCTACTGGGAGCTGATTGACCTTTCTCAGTGGCCACCTTTTGATTATCACATAGAAGGGTGTAAATTAGATTATTTTCCTTTCTGGAAACAAAAGAAAAAAGAAAGAAGAATATAAGCAAATATCAATGCAGGTTTTTGTTTTTCTTTGTTTTTATGTTTGGGAAGTCAATTATTACTTTTTTCCCTGATGTCAAAGGATTATTTTTGAACCTTTAAGTTAAAAAAAAAATTAAAAAAAAATAAAAAAGTATTTCTTTTTCACTTCATCCCCTTTTATTTTGTGACTGCTTAGGAAGAGAAAACAAAGTTTGGGGAACCCAAGTGATCCCCCAGATTTACAGAGTCGGTCATGAAATACTGGATTTGGAGAATTGGGGCTGGGAAAACACACAGGGTCTTTCCTCTGGCTTTTATATCATGGCATTTTCTACTGGCTCATGAGGTTTGTAGACTATCTCTTCAAAATATCTCACACGTGGAATGAAGAATCGACTCCTCAGCAGCTTTTTTTTTTCTCCTCTTGACTCGGGTTTTGCTTCCACAGGAGGGAAGAGAAAAAAATGAATCTATTAGAACTGAATACTGAGATGAAAAAGACACATAAGGACGATCAGTCAAGGAATCTCAGGGTTGGAGGGATGGCCCCACATTTAAAGGCACTGGCTGCTCTTCCAGAGGAACTGGGTTTGATTTCAAGCATCCATATGGGGATTCACAGCCATCTGCAACTCCAATTCCAGGGCATCCCATGCCTTCTGGCCTCCTCAGGCAATGGGCATACAATGTGCACAGGCGTATATGCAGGCAGAACTTTAATATGTATAAAATAATAATGATACATTTATGAACACTTTTTCCTAAACACATCTGAACTGTGCTAGCTGGCTTTAAATTGTGTTTTATTATAACAGTAGGCTGGTTTTTATAGAAGCAAGTTATTCTCTATTCTAACAAATGCCCTATATACTGATCATATGTCACTAGTAACAAAGGATACTTTTTTCACAAATGAGGATGATGCTTGGACTTTCAGTACATAGAGTCCCAATCTTACATATTCTCATGTTTTCTGAGTGAATTAAGAGACTGAGGTGGTTTTGATGTTAGAGATAATGGTACTTTTCTTGGAGAGTAGAAACTTACAGAGCTCATATCCCACTTAAAGGTGGTCTGTATTGCTCCCGTCAGGGCTTCTAAGTGAGAGTTTGTGCCTCAGGCAGTGTATGGAATCCTTCCATTAAAAGTTGGAATTCACTTCAGCATTTGGTATCTGGATTCCATAATATAAAACAGCCCTGGCAGGGGCTGGGTTCTGCCTCAGAGAGTGGATGTCATTGAAGAGTATAGTTTAAAATTTTCATTTCCAAATCAGAAATGACATCGACACTCTGAGAATATGAGGACAACCTAGGAGACATAAATCTCCCACTGAATGTCTGTTTTCAGATGTCTCAAGGACATCATTTGGGGGGGCAGTCACAGCAAGCCAATAGTCAGCTGCACTGTGACTGTCAGAGGTAGTTTCTATAGATATGAAGCTCCTAAGGCTCATGGGTATAAGGCCTGGTGACCACCCAGATGGTGGATATAATCATTGAGAGATGATTGAATACTGAGGGCTCTGACCTAATTAACGGATTCATCCATTGGGGGATTCATAGTTTGATGGCACTATTGGAAGGTAGTGGAAAGTAGTGAGTGAGACCTGGTTGGAGGAGGTAGGAGGCAGGGAGCATGCCTCTGCTGACAAGACAAGTATATCTTGTCCCTGATTGTTGTAGGAGGCCATCTTAATTTAACCTGTTTCCATTATTCTGTGCATCACCCGAGGTTGTGGCCTACCAGCAAAGTTTCAGTGTGTCTGTCTCTGGGGTGGCTCCATGGCTTCTCTCTGACTCTGATGTCTATACAATTTAAAAGACCCTTCCAATGACACCTTGAAGGATTGTTAGCAGAATCTGTGAATCTGTTAGCATCAGGTTAATTGCAAAGCATCAGAACTTCATATACACATTGTCAAAACTAGATGGATGTGTCTCACAGGCCAGTTCTTAGATTTAAGAATTAATTAATGTCTTATCATAATTTACTTAGAAATCCACATGGAATCACACATCTAAAGTTCCATAATTAATAAAATAAAATATTAGGGTAATAAAAATGTTGCTTGGTTCAAAATCTTTCCTTTGGTTGATTAAGGAATCCCATTTTCTTATTGAACACTCAGGTAGCTTACATCGCCACCTTGAATACAAAGTAGCATACATAATTCCTGTCTCAGCATGTAGTATAAAAATCCATAATTCATATTTAGAATCATTGAAATCATAGAAGTATATAAACTCTTTGATTTTTATATGAAATTTCTAACATTGGTGCCTATTTTTACTCTCAAAGTGTTTTGTGTATGAAATACTAAAGGCTTTTGAGGAACCTTCTATCTATACAGAGGGACCTCTAGAATATGTCTTTACAACCAATTTTCCCCTGAGGACATGAATTGAGAAAAGAACTGTGAGTGTCCAGCCTTGAGGAGAGACTCACCCAGTCATGGAGGAAGTACCCAACTGTCTTCAGATCTAGACAACGTCCTCCCTGGAAGCACCCTGTTTCCAGAGGGCCAGACCCAGGGAGAGGCTCCAGCTCTGGGGATTGGTTTGAGAAGCCAAAGTTATGTGACCCAGGACAAAACTATGTGAGCTTTCTGTGTTCCGCTTTCACAATCTGTGGAGGGAGGATAGTAAGTCCCATCACCGTTATAAGAAAGTCGAGTGGATTAAATGAGGTATAGAACTTGACACAATGTTCTATCAAATAAATGCTCTAAAACACTTAGCTATTTTTTCCACTATTAATAGCAGGAGAATAGGACTCACTGTCTTCATTTTGTCATTAAGCCAATTTAATTATTAGCATTTAGCTTCATTCTTAATATAACCTCTCTTCTTTATTAGATGAGCAAAACGTAGTCACTACAGTTCTAAGTCATTGGTACACACAGCAAAAGGAAAAAAAGGCTTGGTCTCACCCAGAAATATCATCTGTCTTTATGATATCAACCCCCTCCACATATAAAAGGAAACATTTCCCCTGTAAATATGTATCTATGATGTATAATCTAATTTAAACCACAATAAAATTAATGACTCTACATGTTTTATATTCCTTTCGTTTTGACTTGTCCATTCAGAATCTTTAAGTCTTCATCCCAATTACTGTTAATCTCTGTGTCTGAAAAGGTCAGGGGTGGGGGTAGGGATCAACTTCGTGGTTTCTATCAAGTGCTGTGAGAATTGAACCTGAATTCATATAAAGAACAGACACACTTTATTATAGATGACCACATTCTGCACAGCTTGGATCCTGGAACCCTGGTTAGGTGCCGGGAACGAATGAGAAAAGGACAGACGCATACGATGAAGCCGAGACCCAGATGGGGGTTCTCTGACATCACCGCTACTATGACCCGGAACCTCGGCACGCGGCACACGTAGAGGCGCAGCACAGTGGGTGGGGTCAGCTAATCTCTGCAGGTTTGCGGCTCGGGCTGTAAACACGGGAAGAGAAGGAAGCTGCAGGTTTCCAGTCTTTGCACACACTGGTCAGTTCTTTATAAACATTCACGCACAGGCTCCGGAGAACAGATCTATCCCTTCCCTCCTTGAGCCTGGCCCATATGGATAATGACTTCGCTAATTTCCCATGAGCCAAGTGGTCTCAGAGGCCATGCCCATGCCAAGGTGAAAATTCTCTTAAGACTTCACTCAATCTGGGCTTCCTCCACGCCTAACAATCACTACGTAGGAATCATCTTCCAAAGATATCATGTTAAGGACTCTTGGGTGCATGTGTGTGTGTGGTGTAGGGGTTGAGATATAGATGCCTGTGAATGTGTGTGGAGGCTGGGGATTGACTTTGGGTGTGTATGTCTATCCCTCTCCCTAGTTTTTTGAGACACAATCTCTCGTTAAACTTTGAGGCTCACCATTCTAACTTGAGTGAGCTGGCCAGCCACCCACTGTGACCCATTTATCTCCATCCTAAAATGCTGGGATTATTATAGGCACATGCTGCCACCTCTGGATTTTACATGGGTCCTGGAGATTTGAACTCAGCTCTTCTTGCTTGCTCAGTTAGTACTTTCTTTGCTCAGTTAGAGCCATCTCTCTAACCCTTTAAGGACCTTTGTATATGGGGAGATATCAGGACGAAGTGTGGGTCTAGCCCCATTCCTAATCTTTCTCTGCTACTTGGACCTGTGCTTTTAATTCTTCTCCTGGGTGGCACTGGTTTCTCCACAGGGCACATGGCTAACCAATAATAGCTGTGCTCAGGCAAAGCCTAGCAGAAGCCCACTTCCCTGGGAAGAATTTGATCACACTGGAAGCAAGAACTGTTCATGCTCCCTCTCCATCCACACACTGTGCCTTGATCTTTGAAACTAGATGAAATAGCTCAAATAATAAAACTCCAGAAACAGATATTGGGGTTCAACCTGAAAACCAGAAAAGCAAAGCAGCCAAGCCACTAAGAGAGTCTGATCTCTACCAAGGCTGGGCGACTGCAGACTAAGTAGACTAAGCCTCTCTCCTCCCATTTTATATTCCCTCTAGTGCTGAGGTTAAAGGTGTGACTCCCTAGGACTGGGATTAAAGGTTTGAGCCACCACCACCTGGATTTATTTCTGCATTCATCTTGTGTGGCCCAGGGTGGCCTTGAACTCACAGAGATCCATCAGCCTCTGTCTCTCAAATCCTGGGATTAAAGGTGTGTGTCACCATTGCCTGATCTCTAGGGGCTTTAGCTTTGCCTCTGGCCTTCAGGCAAGATTTATTTGTCAAAATACAAATAATATACCACTCCAGATTCTAGAAGAGTCCATGTAGGAATGCCCACAACCCCAGGGAACGCTAACTTGATGTCCTAAATTAATTCGTTGCTCTCTTTTACTTAGAAGAGGCGATTGATAATTTTTTTTTAATGTATTATAGCCTGAAGTATATTAGAAAAAAATCTTGTCTTTGCTTTTATGCTTTCATGGGATTAAGCATTTTTTCATCTCACCGGCATGAGCGGTCTTGTTGGTGTCAGTACAAAGTGTGTTTGAGAAGAGGATGAAAGAAACTCTCTGAAGAGAAAGCTCGCCAGCGATGGCTCTAAAGCCACCATCTGTCTCAGCTGTGTAATTAGATCTCGATGAAACACAGTAAATGAGGGTTTTTGGAGAAGCCTTCCTTTCCTGCTTCCCTCTTTAGGAAGAATAATTCACTTCACTGAAGCTGACAGAGGCAAGGAAATGTACCAGGCCTGAAATTTTGTTGGGAAACAATGAAGTTCTGACTTTCCTCAGATACAAATTGTGCAATTAATGGGGAACTTGGCCAAAGCGAGGATCGCTGACAAGATGTAGCAAGAGATTTTGAACTATTTTTAGTCCTTAGGCTGTTTGTGTGTTTAATAGTGTTTAACAGGAACTTACGTGGAAGCTGTTCCTCTAAATAATGACAAAATAGCTGGGAAACATCCAGTTTTTACAAAACAAACAAAATAACACATGCACACACAAAATCAAATACCTGACACTGAAAAAATAAAAGAAAAAAAGAAAATGTAAACTTCCTCGCTGGCTTTCAATAGGATACAGTTGTGTTAGAATATGTAACATTTAGCTGTTTAAAAATTCTTTACGTGTAAAACTGTTCTGATGGATGAAAAATTCTCATTTATAAAACAGCTGATTAACCTGTTTTTTTCCTTCTTGGCTTTCAAATGTATCTATGTGACGGACAGTCTTCTGTAAATTTTTTATCTGGTAGACAAAATTAGAGGAATAGCTCTAATAAATAATAATGATTTTTAATTAATGTCTTGAATTAAAAAAATCCCTCTAAAGTCCTTGAAAATGCTTGAAAACAACGTGTGTGCCCCCCCCCGTGTTGCCGTCGTCTGACCATCCGTGTCCCGTGTCCCGTGTCCCGTCCCATCCCNTCAGTGGATTGCTTCTGTTCCAACCTCTCTGGCATCACTTAGTCTTGCGGGGTAGTATGAGGCAGTTAGCAAGGAAGGTCCTTTTTGAGTACCGCAAAGCACACCTCTCCCAGGAGTGGGTGCCAGGTCATGGGACCTGAGGCACCTGAAGCTGTTCATGCTAACAGGCCAGGATCTATGATCAGTTGTTTCCCGCTGGCGAACGCTTCAGTCAGATTAAAGAGCAATCTCGGCAGCTCCCCTGCAATCTTCCCTTGGACTCCCTTGCAAACCCTCGATTTTCCGGCGGCTCTGCTCCCTGCGGCTTTGGTACATGCTCAGATTCTCAGCTCCTCAGCGCTAGGAAGGTTGCTTAGCAGTCCAACTTAGGACTCCTCTGAGAAATCAGACATTGCCGTGTCCTGGCCAGAAGTTGGAGGGAGATTCAGGCAGGTGAATGAGACCCGTCAGTGTGACCATCTGTGGAGAAGGATTTCTGTAATTCGTCCCTGTATTGCTTTCTGTTCACCTAACACAGAGACTTCAAGGAGTGTGTGTGTATGTGAGTGCACGCGTGTACGTGTGTGTGTTCACCCGTGCAAGTTCCTTCCAAACCATATCCTTATGGCTTGTAATAATACAAAAAAACAAAATAACTCACATACAAGGATTCAAGAGAAGGGAAAACATTACCCAACCCCTCCTAGGCCCAACCCATTCCCTCTATCTCTGCTTCCAGAGTTTATGTTTATAAATCTTTCAACCCTTTACTATCTTCATTCTAAATAATGCCTAGATATTTCTAGATTTTTAGATTTTAGATAATGTCTCTTGACTGCTTTACTAATATATATATATATATATATATAGCATATTTAATTAAATCCCTTTTAATTTTTGACTCTGCTCATAGCCAGACCACAGGGTACACCAGTGCCTCTTCTAAAATGTTTTTTTCCCCTGCTACTAATATTACCTCATTTTCTTCTTTCCTCGCTTTGTATTCTTTAAATAGACACCTAGTGATAAATATCTACCCGATGTTTTTGAACATTCCACTGCTGTAAGTGATTTATAGGTAAGAGAGGTTAAGGGATTTGAAAGCAGATGATGGGGCATGCTGCTTTTCCCCTTAAAGGGGGACAGCTCATATTCCACAGTACCACACGGTGTCTGTCCCCTGGCTACTTCCTTATCTTTTCATCTTGTGTACTTTTTATTCCAGCCTCACTGTGCCTGGCTAAGATGCTAGAAATGATAAGGCCCCCCAATTCTGCGCTCTTCTCACAGATGTTCACGGTCACGCCTTCTCTCACAGAACTGTAAGCTCTGCAAAGCCAGGTCTGCTCGGTCTTGCCCTGGGCGTTCCCCTGCTTGGGATCTGCTTCATAAAGTTTATGGCTGTCTTGGGACGTTGTCTCGAAGGAGAATAACGATGACGCGAATGTAGGCGTACATATTGAATGATTCTCAGCGAGGGTGATGAGTTGCTCGCTCTTATAAAATTATTCCCTTTCTCCTTTTCCTAATGGTAAACTGGCCGTGACCTTCTGTAGCTATATATAAAAAAGAGGCAATGTAGCCTTATAGATTAGGCCACCAGAGCCTATGAATACAATCCTTTGTCTAATTTTACTCTGGGCATCTTTGAAAGACACATGCACATCTTGGAAAGTTAGCACAGAGATTCTTGGTTTGTTCATTTGTTTGTTTTTTATCTCTCTCTAGGGGACTGGAGAGATGTCTTAGCAGTTAAAAACATTGGTTGCTCCTATAGAGGACCTGGATTCAATTCACAGCACCCACAGGGCAACTCCCAACCATTCCTACCTCCAGCTCCAGGGGATCTAATGCTCTCCTCTGACTGCCAGGAGCTCAGGCATGCACATGCTGTGCAGATACACAGGCAAGGGAAACACTCCTATCCATAAAGTAAAACAGAGCTAAAAAAGTCAAAATACCTATCTACCAGGGACTCTTTAAGGGGGATACTGTGTTACAAGCAGCAGTTTCCTGGGTATTTACATCAGAAAAACCTGGAAGGACTTTATTTCCCCAGAGCCTCCAGTCTTGTGATGGAAACGGAGCACCCTTGGGTGAGCACCTGCATCACTAAGTATCTGCAGATGGAAAACCTGGGGTTAATATGGGGAACAAATGGTGATGGAGAAGGAAGAGGCAGCTCCACATAAGTGGTCAGAGAAAGAGCGCCTGAAAGACTCCTTCAATTATAAAGTCAGCCACAGGGTGTTCCCAAGTAGAGGAAGCCAGTGTCTCTAGGATATGTGGAGGTGAAGGTTGGTTGTTCCCACATGCTTAGGTGTGGGATCTCAAAGAGGTTTGTTCCGGTTTGGACAGCAGTCGATCACCGTCTGGTCATGCTGTTTTGAGTGGTTGAAGGATTTCTAGAAGGCATGGCCTCCGCCTTCACTAGAGAGACAGGTTCGTTAGGGAGAGGTCTTATGGATTATAGCCAAACCCGGTGTCCGTGCTGTTTTACTTCTTGTTCCTGGCCAGCTAGGTATCAGTCCTGTCCCCATGAGCCTTGCCGGGCCTTCCCCATCATGCCTCTCCCACCATGAGGCTGAGACCTAAACTAAGCCCTCTTTCCTTTTGGTGCTTCTGTCGGGTATTTTGCCTCCAGAACAAAGAAAGAGTCCTCTGTAGTTGGAATTGAGGGTCTAACAGGGTAGCGGAACGTGGGTGAATTCACGATTGAGGAGGTGCTGCCTTGACCATTGATGGCTTTAAATAGTTGGAAACTTTGGACAGGGGTCTGTAGAGACACATTTTCTAACTCTCCAAATTAGTTAGAAGTAGTACATTTAATCTGTAACACAAACTTTATGTTTTTACCTATTAAAATGTTTTTTTTTTCTAAAATAGAAATACACCTCTAATTATTTTGAAATGGAGATTCTGAGAGGACTAGACTCAGCAGCTGAGGGACATTTTCATCAAGTAACTCGGTTGCATATAAAATGTCTTTTGGGCACTTCTGAATGGTTGAAATGATGCACACTATATCCGTGAGTATCAAGGGTATGTTCGGAGTGGGAATGAGCTTTGTGTTAGCTGGCATCTCGGATGGATTCCTGCAGGTTCTCAGAGGACCATTCAGAGGCTGTATCTGGATTTGGTGGAAAGATAGTTGGCATTGCCCTTCAGGTCTCCCTTAGGTGCCAGGAAGAAACCCTGATAGTATTTGCTGACATTGCCACTTTCAGGTATAGACAGCAAATTGGGCAAATGCTTTAGCAAGCTTGGCACCAGGCATATCGTTTCAAACCTTGCAAGCACTGAGTTTGGAAGGGACTGTGTGTCACGAGAACCTGGCAGAGTCCAAGAGCTGAAATACAGTATGGTCAGTGTTTCTTACCTTGACCGTGATACTCAAGCCAAACCTGACAGATGAAGCCTTCTGAGCTATCAATGTGGATTTGGTCTTTAATCCATTGGGTAGAGAGACATAGTCCCACCAAGACTGAGCAAATTCTACAGGTCTGGCTGGGACAGTTGTCATGATGGTAGATCACATGGCTGTATTCGGTATTATGGTAGACCATTCTCAACTTCTTCTCTCTTATTCCATGCACAAAGACCATGTGCTTCTGCCTGTTTCATTTCAGTGACTTAGTCTCTCTCATTTCCAGCCATCTCTGAGGTTTCCCCAGCGAACAGAAACTTCTGTTTCGAACCCTCTAGAAGATTCAGGTGATGACCTAAAGCACAAAAGACACAAGCAAGGCTGGACTTGCTGTTGAGTGGCAGCACTTTTGTTGAACTTGGAGGCTGGGGTGCAACCAAAGCCACATACAGGCAGGGAGGTGAGAAGGCTTCTGTCTGACATTAGAGTCATGAGCCAAGGACTCGGTTAAGCCCATGAAAACTGATAAAGGCAATTACTGTCATGATGTATCAGAAAGGCTGTTGATTGGAGGAAATGAGTGTCACAAGTCCCATGTGAGTCCTGGTTGAAAGTCACCCTTATTTTCTAGCAAGGGAAACTGCTGNATATATATAATTTTCCCAAAGATCTTCAGAAGTACTGTTGGACAAAAAGAAAAAGGATCAAGTCGTGATGAATGTCATTTTGAATTCATTCAGGAACATTTTCTGGGTGTTTGCACAATAAGTCAAGAAAGCAAGTGTATGCCTATTTATTTGTTAATATTTTTGTAGGTTCAGAATTAGGGTATGTGTACATTTGTGTGAGTGAGAGAAAAAGATGTGCTGAGTGATTACAGAAGAGGAAGTGACTCAGGTGACTTGAGATCCCAGAAAACCTCACACAGAAAATGATAGAGACACTAACTCGGTCAAGAAGGATGAGTAAGAGGTGGGTTTATCAGGCTGAAGAAAGGGTGGGTTTCTAATGGATCTGCGTGGACCAAGGCTTCAAGGCACAACACACAGAGCCAGTACCATCTGGTGGCACGACTATCTGAAGGTGCTTACGCCATTGCCTGGCCTCCTCGTCCCAGCCTGCAGCGCTTCACACAGAGGACCCCTACCCACTTTTCCAAGCTCGGCTCTTGCTTCACAGCCCAGCTGCACTGGCTTTATTTTGTCCCTGGATCAGAGAAAATGGTTCTACCAAGGGACTGTTGGGAATTTTGAAATTTATGCCCTGGCAATGCTGAAGCATGCATGGGCAGCCCATACATGGTGGTTCTGTTGAACTTGTCCATATTGGGTTTCATGGTCTAAGTTGATAAGGAGATGTTGTACTAACTGCTTATTTCTGGAACATTCTGGGCATTTTTAAACTTTTGTTTAGCTCTTCCTATTTGTGGGTTTTAAAAAGCGTTTATTTATTATTAATTAAATTTATTCTCTTATTTTACATCCTGATCAAATTTCCCCTCCCTCCTCACCTTTAATTCCCTTCCCCCACTTCCCCTCAAATAATCCATTCCTCCTCTGATTCTCTTCAGAGGCAAGCAGGTCTCCCATGGGTATCAAGAAAGTATGACATACCAAGTTGCTGTAGGACTAAGCTCCTCCCTTGTATTAAGGCTGGATAAGAAAACCCACTATGAGGAATAGGTTCCCAAAAGCCAGTCAAAGTGATAGGGACAGACCCTGCTCCCACTGCCAGGAGTCCCACAAGTAGACCAAGCTACACAACTGTCCCATGTATTTAGAGGGCCTAGTACAGTCCCATGCAGGCTCATTGGCTGTTGGTCCAGACTCTATGAGTTCCTATAAGCCCAGGTTAGTTGTTCTTATGAGCCCAGGTTAGCTGTTCCTATGGGTTTTCTCTTTGTAGGTTTTACCTCCTGATCAAAGTCATTCCTGGTCATTTCCCCTGATGGAGGTACCCTGATATCCCTAGCATAGCACATGTCACAAGGAATGACCTATAACCTGTAGCTATTTTAACTGCTCCAATGTTTATTGCCTGCCTGGTTCTCTGGCAGGTAGTTTAAGCTTGAGCAAAACTGTCTTGTTCCTTTTGTATCCCTAGTAACCACATCCGTCCCTGACATCGCATTCAATAGAAGCTGGTGGATAAGAAGCGAGTGTATCAACGAGCAGATTAAAAGTTTGGAAAGAAATTGGCTTTCACATCTTCTATTGTTTTACCCAGGACCGGTTTTCGTCCTTCCCATAATTCTGTGTCATGGGGGGCTTTCCTATGTGAACCATATCAATACTTCCATGATGTTGCAGTTAGCTGGCGGGAGCAGGTAAGAGGACGGGGCATTGTCTGCAGTGGTCTCTGGATGGCTGCATCTCTCTCTGACAGTCTCTACAAGAACCAGGTCCATATATTCTCTGTAATCTTCCTTTCGATGCTTTCTGGTACCAGGCGTGACATTCTCTTTCTATATTTCTATACCTTATGGTCGCTGTGCATTCTGCTTTTGTCTGTGTAGCCCTGGTGAGCCTCCTTTTCGTCTATGCCAATCTATTAACTGCCAGGGCCAGAAAAACAGGTGGGGGAGGGGTGAGCTGGGATCAGTTTATGAAGAGTTTTCCATGTACAGAAGCTTAGAGTGACCGTATTTATTATTCAAAGATGTGCTAAAGCCAGATCTTGCTGCAGGCACTGTGGGCTGAAGGCTTGTTTTGTCCCAATGTCATGTGTTACGCATCAATACGTTTCCAGGAAGTGCCTCTGAGGGGCTGTTGGCTCATAAAAATGGAGCCTCATAAAAACGGAGCCATGTAAAACATGTCAGGATGCCGGGATGGGCAAGAACTTTCCGAGCGGAACTACAGCAGCACAGGAAGTGATGCCAGAGATTGGCAGGTGGGGAGATTGGGAAAGAGAGTGTTCCGGCAGAGTCAAGGGAACTTCTAGCCGAGTGAGCACACGGGCTGCATGATGGGAGAAAATGTTTGCCTGATTTATGTCAGACAAGCGTTCCTAAGGTGAATACAGAAATGGCTACAAAAAAGTAATCACCAAAGAGTAAAGCGTCTAATTAATAATTGCATTAATTAAAAGAACAGGTGCATATGTGGTCAATAAAAATCAAAGAGTGGTCAGCATGATCTTAGGATTTCTATTGCTGTGAGCAACCATCATGACCGAAAGCATTTTGTAAAGGAAAGGGTTTATTTCATCTTTCAACTCTCAGGTCATCACAGAAGAAAGTCAGGGCAGGAACTCAAAGCAAGAACCTGGAAGCAGAAACGGAAGCAGAGGCCATGGAGGAATGCTGCTTGCTGGCTTGCTTCTCATGGTTTTGTTCAGCCTGCTTCCTCATTACCCCCTAGGATCTCTGCCCAGGGGTACCACCACCCACAGTGGGCAGGACCCGGTCACATCAAGAAAACGCCTTGCAGACTTGCCCGTGGAGGCATTTTCCCAATTAAGCTTCCCTCTTCCCAGATGACCCCAACTTGACAAAACACCAGCTAGCACAAACACCATTAGCCATCAGAAAACTACAAATTAAAACCAGTCTGAGATTCCATCTGACCCTAGTCAGAATAGCTGTCATTGAGAAAAACAAGAATAATGCTGGCATCCATGGTGGTATAAGAGAGTCCTTATCCATGGCTGGTCAGTGTGTAAACTAACACAGCTGCCATGGGATTTAGCATAGAAGTTTCTCAAAAGCTTAAAAATAGAGCTACCATATGCCTTAGCGTTGGGGAACTAGGCAAAAGAGTCTATTGACCACCACCAAGATGCTGTCTATCCATCCATGTTTATTAATGTCCTATTCACAATAGCAAGAAAATGAAACCAGCCTCAATGACCCTCGACAGACAACCAATCAATGGGCAAAGAAAACGTAACATAGGCACATTAGATTTATAGTCCACCTTAAAGAAAAACGAAATGATGAAATTTGCTAGAAAATTATAGACATAAAAATCAGTCTATTTTAATCTGGTGGGGTAATCCAGGCTCAGAAAGACAAATACATGTTCTCTCATATACAGGGCCTAGCATTGGCTATTTATGTGTATGTGTATATGTGCACATGTGTCGTGGCTTAGGACACAGACAGGAAAGGGGATCAGGAGAAGGGGAAAGCGGTGTTGAGGAAGGACATAGGGTATAGAAGAACACATGTGACATTAATAAGCAGGAACTTGGAGGTGGTGGGGTGCAAGAGAGAATGGGGGTAGAGGTTGGGAAAAACCAGGGGTAGGAAATCAACCAAGATAAGCTAAGTTTGAAACAGCCATAGTGAACCCTACTTCTTTGTATGTTAGTTGAAGAAGTAAAACAGCCAGACTGGAGCCCTCAGGAGCAGAATCTTCGTCCTTATGAGATAGTCCTAGATACCTCATGAAGAAAGGTAGTTAGCTCACAGTGAGAGTGCAGCCCCCTGCAGACTGGGAAGGCAGCTCCATGCTAGACTCTCTCAGCATCTTAAACTTGAACTGCTCACTATCCAAAACTGGGATGGGTCAGTGTTTGCTGTCGAAAGCACCCACTCTGTGGTACAGTGTTATAGCAGCTTCAACTAGCAGACCTTCAGCAGAACCCCACAGGGAGGCTGACAGATGGGGTCACTGTGACCCACATTCTCTCGGTTTTTGATATGTAGCCCACAGTGTTTGAGCAAGTTCTGCCGACTTATGCATGCCTGTCTCTGGATTATACACACGAATGTCTATATTAATAACTTTTTACAGCATAAAATTAAAGTGGATACTTAGAAGGACAAAACAATGCGAAATAAGCTGTGTTTAAAATATGTTTTGATTTCAATGTTTCTCCCATGAGAAATGTTAGCACTCTGTTTTGACTCTTTCTAAACCCTAGTTAACATTTCAGTAAGTAAATTAGCATGAAATTCACTGTTAAGAAAGATTCATGCGAACACATTCCAAATTCTATTTTTGAGTGGGGGAGGGCTGACCTTCTGTCAGATTTAATTCTATTGTAGTTGTTTCTGAAATTTATGAAGCCCTTCTACAAAGAGGGGGAGCCATCTACATTGCTTGCTCTTCTGTCTTTGACCCATGAGGTCTAGTGCTGACCACTACCATGTAGACTAAGACGGTGTGGCACACTAAATATTGTACAAGCTTCACTGTGTGTGCATGTATGCCTGTGCGTGTTCATGCACATGCGTGTGCACACACACGTAGTACACGCTTACCTAATTTTGAATGCTTTCTGTTGTCCCTATAGTATCCTTGGAATGCATGCAATTGTTGGGCATAGTTTATAAACAGCAACAACAAGGAGGCTGGAATCTCTTTACTTGTGAGAGTCATTCTAGCTTCCGCTTAGTCTTATTATCTTCATAATTTCTTGGCATGCCACTTTTCTTATCCTTTTTCATATCTCTAGCAAAAAAAATGCAAGTCCACACAAAATAATAAGGACCACATACCAAAGTCGTAGTTTGGCCATAATGCTAAACTCATACGGAGAACTAGGAATTCTAGGGGTCGTTCTTAGGTGAGTATATGCAGGACTAGGTAGGGTCTTTGGATCATGATTTAAATGAGTTTCAGAACAATTTGGAAAGATCACTACCATGGTATCATTTTAACATTTATTCATCGCTTAGTTGTTCTTGGACCCATCTTGCAAGAGGTTGAGGTTGAGGCCAAATTACTGGCAAGAGTTTTGGGAAGGAAATAGCAGGAGATGACTCAAAACACACTTGAGAGAGAAGCTCACGACTCCAGGCTGGGAAAGCGTGCTTCCCCGTGCGTATGAATCTCAGTGAGAATGTGGCTGCTTGGATGGAAGAGGCTAACGGTGCTCAGGGTGCCACCATGTCCAATAGTATCTCTGGGCATCTTGATTCTGACCACTGCTTGTCTTCTTCAACAGAGATCGGTTCTCCAAAGGGTCCAAACTGCTAAAAAGCCTAGGGATGGTTTGGGATGTCCTAGCATACGTGGTTAAAAGAGAACACATGTAGTGTTCTACATGGGGTGTCGAGAGAGGCAGGAACTTGGACCAAAATGGGAAGAGTAAACACAGGGGCAGGAGAATAAAATGGGGAACCAACCCAGAAAGGCACAGGACAATGGCTGAGTTCTATGTGGAAAGTCTGCATCCCAGATCTTCAAATCCCCAGCTTTCCTTCATGCACCGAAGGCACTCTGAGAGAACACTGGTGGCGAATCCAGCTACTTCAATTTTTGATTAAAAAAAACCCTCAAAGATGATAGTCTAGGGAGGGAGGAAAAAACCACACAGAACTATGTCTTCAATCAGTTCACCGAAATGGCATGGGAAACAACAATATTAAAAACAAGAAAATGCAACTCTTTAAATATAGTTCCTTTTGTGACTCACTGAACAGGTCAGGCAGTTCGTGCTGGTGGGGGTTGGGCTTTTATAACCCAGGCAGCCTGGGAAGCCACTGTGATGCTTTAATAAATGCACAGAGTGGGCTGCTTCTGCTGGGGCAGGGCCTTGTGGATCTGCACTCGCACACCCTTGGAAACGGGGACAAAGAGCCACGGCTGTGCTCCCTAAGCAGGCCTGGGAGGTCACTCGCCAGCCAGTCCTGTAATTACTCTGGTCCCTTACTGTATTTGGTGGCAGGGTGGGGGAGAAGGGAGGGAAGGAAAACACCGAGGTGTTCAGTGTTGTCAGGGCCTCTCATCCCTCTCCTGACTTTAGATCTCACTAAAGTCCTTAACCCCTGCTTGCCTCCCTCTTCTGTTTCCTGTATGGCCACTTTGATAAGGGTGTGTGTGTGTGTGTGTGTGTGTGTGTGTGTGCGCGCGCGCGCGCACGCGCGTGTACGCATATGCACGTGTATGCACACACGTTTGTGGGCTCCACAGCTTGTATAAGGAAGTCAAATAATAAGCAGCTGGTCATCCTCACTTTTCAGTGTTTGAGGTGGGGGCTCTCTTTGTTAGCTGTTGTATATGCTGGGTATCTGGCCTGCAAGCTTTTGGGGGGAAATTCTCTTGTCCCCGACTCCCATCTTGCCATAGGACTACTGGGGTTATAGACCTTGGTCAGCTGTACCTGAGTTCTAGGGGTTTGAACTCGGGTCCTCATGCTTGTCCAACCCACTGCTCCACCGTCCCGGCTACACTGTGACATTTTTAACACGTCTTTTCAACTCAGCAATTCAAGATGCCACATTTATGCTAACTTGTTTTGCCATGGTAGGTGATCAGGTTACCTGGGAAGGATTGTGGCAACTGAGTTATTTATTCTCCCCCTTACAACTCTCCATTGTCACCCTTCTGTTTGCTTAGCCTCTCTCTGCCTGGGTACTTCATTACATCCCTCTCCACCCCCCACGACATTTTCCCCCGCTGTGTGGACAATGCTCAGTTCTCTTCCTTTAAAACATTTGCTTATTCTTGAAATTTTGGCTTTGTTTCTTTAGATACCACCTCAGCTGTGTCCACTAACCTTTACTGTTCACATTGTTTGGAGTGTACATTCTATCCATGTCCAGTCCCCGCCGTGACTCATTGACTTCTTGCCATTTTTCTTTTAGCATCGCATGTAGATGGTCTGAGGACAGAGAGATGTTTGCTTTGGAAATGATAAGGTTTAGCGCTGCCAACAGTTGGAGTCAAAATCCAGGGAGGGTCCACATGGGAAAAGAATCTCTTGTCTTGGAGCCTTAAGTGGAGATTTAGAACTGATAAGTCAAAGCTGCAACAAAGCAAATTTCAGGGCAGCGTTTGGACATCTTTTACTTTATGCAGAAATGGGGGAGGCAACTCTTGTTACTCCGGCATTCAGACTTAGACTAGGTGACTAGAATACACCTGAGTGATTATGAAATCTTGGATCAATGGGTGCTTCTGAATTCTTAGATTTTTTTTGCTATTATCAGAGTCATTGACAAATTTATTCTGACTAGACATAATTGAGGCATGCATCATTGCTGCATTTATACTATATGTTTATTTTTCTTTATGTATATATATTTATACTTATGGTTGTTATGGAAAATATACAAATATCTCATTTTTTAAATCTCTTCCTCTTTCTTTGAGTCTTATAAAAATTGTTCACTGAATTTCGGCTTGGGATTAGGATAGAATTTCAAAAATTTCTGAAACGGTCCTAAACATATTTCTGACATTTTGTGCTATCTATGCAAGGTGACACTCTTAACTCTTAATATTTATATATGGAATATGCTTGTATATAATATAAATCGAAATATTGATCAACTCTGGAAAACTGCAAATGCTGTATGTCTGCATAACAAATATCAGCCAAAATTTGATTCTCTATATAAAAGAAGACATGCACATCTATCTCATTAGTATGCAAATTGGCTTTTATCTTTAATAAATGGTAAGTTATGGATATACAAAAATTGTTTTAAAATAAAATTCAGTTTATTAATAGTAAGTGTTTCATTCGTATATGTATTTTATGTGCCTGTATACCTGGTGTGATGTCAAAATTTCTCTGGTGAAGAGGAGTCACAAATGGAGAAAGTTTAAGGATCCCTGCATTAGGAGCTGGAGAGCACTTGCTGCAGAGGACCCAGGTCTGATTCCCAGTGCCCATATTAGCAACTCCTAATCTTCAATTGCAGAACTACCTTAATACTGTCACACTCAGTGAAGCTTGAGAAAAGCAACCTCAAAGCCTGCCCACCCAGTGACATACTTCCTCCAATGAGGCCACACCTCCTAATAGTGCCACTCCCTTTGGGAGCCATTTTCTTTCAAACCTTGACCTTGAACTCACTCTGTGGTGAAGACCCTGAGTTTACAATCTTTATTCCCCAGCCTCCCAAGTTACATAGCCCTGGAGGCAGGCTCACTACTGTGGACCAGGGAGAGACCATTCCTGGATCTCTGGGGAACAGTAGAGACCAGAAGCTGGAATTAACTTGTGTTAGAGGGAAAGGTTCCTGTTGAATGGCAATCCTGCAGGTAGCAGGGACTTGTACCTGAAGGTAGACACAACCTGGGGGAATTTCAGGCCCATGGATGGGTTCTTCTTGCTGTCACAGGTTACATGACTGGAGAAGCTCACGTGACTGGAGAAGCTCACGTGACTGGAGAAGCTCACATGACTGGAGAAGCTCACGTGACTGGAGAAGCTCACATGACTGGAGAAGCTCACATGACTGGAGAAGCTCACATGACTGGAGAAGCTTACATGGCTGAAGAAGCACTGAATCTACCATCATGCTCCTAAGAGCACACAACTACTCCAGTGGATGGAGTCCAACAGGGAGAGTATTCAGAGAGTCTATCTCCTAAAAGAACAGCTGTAAGAGCAGCATGTGAGGCATGGGAGGCAGGGACTAGTCATGAATATGTGTCAGTCATGTACTAGGGACACCACCAAATGATTTTCCATACCTTGTCTAATTCTGTGAGGTTAATCATGACAACCACCTTATGAAGAAATTATTGTATGAGCATTTCATATAACATTTCAACTATTTTTTGCCCCAATAATGCCTTATAACAAATAGCCATAAAACATAGTTCCTTAAAATAATGTTTATTTCTAAGCCTGAGGGCTGATGGGATAGGCTAGGCTCTGCTGCGTAGCCCTTCTGGCTAGGTAGCCCTTCCGGCTAGGCTGGGCTCCTTACATACTGGACAAGCGTGTCTGCAGATTAGAATAAGTTTGACCGTGGGAAGTGGACGACCTTGTCTGTATTCCCCTTACTTTTTATCTTCTGGTGGGCTAGCCTTTGCTTGTTAGCAAATTCTTTCCTTTACTGCAATCTGGTCTGGCAATGTCCATCAGGCTGAAGAAAAGCATATAGCTGAGTCTGGACTCTGAACTTGAATATGGGGGTCTGGGCATGTGAACTGAGGAGCAGAAACATCATATCTACCCTTGGCTGGCAGATGTCAACTGAGATTTGAGCCTGACTCCCTGACAGGCCTTTGCTGGGAATCATGTGGCCTTGCATGATTGGACCTAATGCCTTCACTGGTTTCAAACAAGATACATTCATTCAATAGTCCAAGTCTTTGAATTTGTTTCCAATTTACCCTCTAAGATGGATTCAATTTATATACTTACTTATAATTTTAAAATTTTACTTTTTTCTTTTAGACGAATGAATTTGGTGGGGATGATGAAGGGGACAAATCCAAAACATGCGCGCGCACACACACAGTGTGTGTGTGTGTGTGTGTGTGTGTGTGTGTGATGGAAACTTGGTCACTACCAAACTCTATGAAGCTCTACATAGAGGATAATACAAGATGGTCCTTTTGTTAATTCTAAGCCATGGTGGTGAGATAACCACAATTTATTTGCATTCAAAAGATCCTTGTGAGCACTGCAGCTGGCCTGAGAAGATTGGGAGCCTGACTTGAAAGGACAAAAGTGTTTGTCCACAAACCAATTCCTGTAGCTAAGGAGTGTTGGGATTGTACTGGCAGTCTTGGGTTGCCTTGATTTAGGAATGCATTCTTCTCCTTCTCTGAAAAGAAAAGTTGTGACCAGCTCTCTGTATCCCCGCAGGAGAAAAGAATAAAACTCACCCTTCTTTCATTCCAACAATGGTCAGCCACTGCCCCGTAGCTTTGACTCAACGGTGTCATCTGTCACTTTTCAGCTCTTGCTTCCTGGACAGAGCTGCTGTCTCCTCGCGTTACCACGTTGCTGCGCGGTGCCCTTTCTCCTCTGCTATTGAAATTTAAAGAGAAAAAAAAATGACCATGGAAAATGTAAGTTGGATGCTATTCATCTACTTATTTATAAATAAATGCAAACTGACAGACCTCCCCCTTCAGAATGTGTTTACTATGTGGACAACTGTTGATGACACGGGCTGAAAGACACAGTCTGGTGCCACCAGGGCCAGCTGCTCCGTCAGTAGCTACCATTGTGTCCGGAGCGCAAGCAAACACCGAACCGTGATGCATTTTCAGCCTGCTTTCCGCGAGTCTCCAGGATCCTTTCTCTCTAGCTCAGTCTGCCCGAGACAATAGATGGGTTCTTTCACAGCCCCGAACGCTCCGGTTTTGCGTGCTCTTGATCTCTGGTGCGCTGGCTGCTACCATAATAGGCAGGCACTCAATGCCAGCGGACGCATCTGCTGTTGGCCCAGTAACTTTGCCTCATGGAAACGACACTCAATATTTTGTTCTTCATGCTGCTTGGGCTGACATTTGCTAAACCTGGCAAATGCTTTTAGTTTTCAGTGGAGAAGAAACACGGCACATTGCTCGGCTGG